>PVIJ01014912.1:7266-38717 GCA_004024925.1 Scalopus aquaticus
CCCCCCCCCCCCCCCCCCCCGCCGGCTGTCCCAATGGCCACTGCTGCTGAGATGCTAACTGGGACCCCCACTCTGAACTCCCTTTTAACTGCGCAGCCTTGGGGTCCGCAGGAGGTTAGTCCCAGGCAGAGCAAGCAGAAGCCAGACCCCATCTGGAGCCCTGTCCCCCGCGGAGTGAGACGCAGGCGGGGCGCTCTGGGAGGCCCCGGAGTGGGCAAGGGCGGGGCGCCCGCGTCTCCCCGAGCAGTGAGGGCCGGGAGGCTCGGGGTCCGGGGAAAGGCAACCAGGCATCCCCAATCTGCCATCCTCCCACCCTTTTAGCGCCCAACACCCGTCCGTCGGGGCAGAGCGCGAGGCTGTACCGGGGAGGGGCCAGGCCACCCACCCGCTTCGCAGACCCCGCCGGCCCCTCACGTCGGGCGGCGTCTCCCTGTGCCTTGGATTCGGCAGAAACAGACTTTCTCTGTTCCACGCGAGGAACGTGGTGACACACAGGAAGCAGGTGGCGCCCCGCGTCGGCGGTGATTTGGATAAGGGGCTGATGAAGTAAGTCACTTTATCTCTGACTCAAAAAGGTTCATGAAGACGCACGGAGGCAGGCGCGGCCCGGCGCTCCGCTGCCAGCGCGAGCATCACTGCTTTGAAACGCTCGCGACCGCGCAACAGGCCGGCGTGGGAAGGTTGGCCGGGGAGGGAGGCGCGGGCCAGGCCGTGGCGGTGGGCTCTGCTCTGTTTTCTCAACTACTGTGCACATCCCGGGTGTATGCACCGGCCCACCCCTTGGGCCCTGGGCCCTGCTCCCGGCATTCAGCAGGGCCCGTTCCAAGCGCGTCCCGCCTCCCGGCCAACGTCCGCGCCACTGCTCCCCGCAGGCCCCGCCGCCGTGCGGGTGTCAGTCCCCTCCGTGAAGGCCAGGGCTGTGGACGGCCAGCGCGGAGGGGCTTGTTTTTCATTGCAACGCACCAGGCAACGCCGCGCCAGGGTTCCTGGGCAACTCGGCGCAAACAAGGCAAACGCCAGCGCCGACCCAGAACCGCCCTCCACACTCGCGCTCCCTGGCCCGCCTCTCCCGCCTTCCTAGCTCTGAGCCAGGCCCAGCCTCTAGGGGGAGACCACGCTGGCCCCGCTGGCCCGTCACCTTGGACCCAGGAACGGAGCCTTCCTGTCACTTACAAGCCACCCGGTTCATGCAGCTTTGCTCAGGAGCCTGGACAGACTTGGACGCAGTTTTGACGACAGCGAGAGATCGTCCCCCAGGCGGACACGGGGGAACTTCTAGTTCTTCAATTAAAAGCAAAATATTTTAAGTGATTTCAAGTGGCACCCAGACGGGCACAGCGGCCGGCTCCGGGGCCACGCGGGAGGCGGCCCGGGACAGGGCAGGGCGGCTCAGTGGCCGCGCGGAGCGCAGGGCGGGGTCCTCCTCGGGGAGAGGCTTGGGCGGTGCGGAAAGACCCCATCGCAGACGGGGACCGCCCGGCGCCTTTCCACCTTGTCCCGCACCCTCGGTTCTCCGCAGGAGACCACTCCCGGGCGTCCTGGTTCCCATCACCTTCCTCGCTCGGGCTGCAGCGGACACCTCCCTGCCACCCCCTGGACAAACGGCTCTCTGCCCAGGAAGCCCGACACTGGCTCCCCGGCTGCCCAGTTTAAGGTGGGATCCGGCCCAGAGGGCTCACAGGAACAGGAAGAGATGGTCCTTTCAGCGCGGGGCCATGCGGGGGCCACCACAGATGCAGTCGGGCGCGCGAGGCCCTGGCTGGCGAATCCCGGCCCCAGCACCCTGCTGGCGGCAGCATCTGCCCTCCTGGCTGCGGTTCGCTGAGGCGTGTGATTCCAGAGTATTCTGAACCGAGTAGCAGAAGAAACCCGCCGAGTTGCTGGATGGAGAGATTTGCGTTCACGGCTGCCAGGAGGGCCAGGACGAGAGGCGGCGGCTCTCCTGGGGAGAGGAGGCAGGCGAGGCTGACCGCCCGCTGGTTCTGTTGGAGACACTTGCCAGAGCCTTCTGTGGCCGCGGAGCACCCGGCGCCTGAAACACAAAGCTGCCAGAAGCTGAGCAGGCTGCCGTTCAGGTGCCGGCCGCAGGCGGGTACTGCTTATCCCATCACAGAGACGAGGACACAGACGCCGAGGCCGCCCCGGCACAGCTGCCTTCCAGCAAGTCCCGACAGCGCTCTGCGCGGTTCTGCCCGAGCGCGCCCCGCAACTCAGTCCTCCTGGCCACGCGCCGCTGTCTGTCGCCTGTCACCCTCGCTCGGCGTCCCCAAGAGGTGAACGGTCTCTGCTCACGGCTGTGTCCCCAGTGACGAGGACAGAGGCCACCCCAGTCCCTTGTTGGGTGGAAGACGGAGGGGAGCAAACGCTAGGTCCCCGGCTAAGGTTGCGGCGTCAAAGCATCCCCACAAAGACCTCGGTCAAAGCCACACTGGCCCCGCAGCCCTCCCCACAGCCCCCAAAGGAGCCACCCAGAGGCCCAGTGGCAGAGAACAGGTCAGGGGCGTGGCCAACCAGGCAACTGAGTCGCTGGTCACAGGAGGGACCGAGCCGCCCTGCTCTGGCGTGGGCAACCTTGGGATACCGCGCTGAGCCCGCGAAAGTCGATCATGGCGATTCCATTTGTGTGGCATACTGGACAGGTAAATCCACACAGAGACAGGAAGCAGATGGAGGGTGCCAGGGCTGGGGAGATTAGGGAGTGACGCTTCCTGGGCCGGGGGTTCCCTTGGGGGTGATGCTCTGTCCTGGTCTCAGTGGAGGCGACCGTCGGGGCATCGCCAGCGTGCTGAGCACCGCCGAGTCACTTCAACAAGGTTCGTTCCATTTTCTGATATCTCACCCCAATATTTTAGAGTCGCGGGAGAGCCTTGACTCCTCCTGGGATGAACTCGTCTTGCTCTAACATCTTCATAACTCTCCCTAAATATCAAACTGACAGTGTTGTTGGGGGCTCAGCAGAGACTGAATGTAGGGCAGGGATTTGTCAATTATCAGGCTCTGCAGAAATGCCAGCAACCGTCTGGCTCCTTCTCTAGTTCCTTCTTGATGGGACTGTCAGCCTGTGTGACTCCAGCTGAGTTTAGGACGTGTCACAGATGAAAAAGGGAGGTGACAGGGACCGCTATCTTTGCACATGGAGTTGCTCTTGCAAAGAAGTCACCCTATGGGTAGAATTTTCTGTTTCTTGGTACTTGGTACAGCCCATGACAACTGGCCTTGGACACAACTGTCCTCTGGGTTGGAGGCTCGGTCCAGCCTCAGGGTCACTGTCCAGCACCCCACCTGCCTACTCTGCACAAGAGACTGACCTATGCACCATGTCACCATCACCATCCCCTGTGACCTCAATGGCAGCACAGGCACACAGTGGTGGCCAAGAGCAGAGAAGGGTTGCTGGAGCGCCACCTAGAGGTTGTGCAGATATGGGCCAGTCCAGCATCCTCCAGGAGCTTTATAACCTGTTACCTGGGGATGGGAGCACCCACCTGGCAGAACCGCTGTGACGATGCAGAAGTTAATACACAGAAACCGTCGTCACTGCAGTCTGCTCCTGGACTGTCCTTGCTGCGTATTATGTCTTCACTTAATTGTGAGCTTTTATAGCTTTCGAGGCCAGTAAAATTGCTTTCAACCTGACTTTTAATGCTAATGTTCCATTATATGCTGAAGTCATAATTTGTCTCACTAATCGCCTATTATAAGATCTTTACATTGTTATTCTAACTGTTCTCTAATACAAACAATGTTTTGATAAATTTCCTGCCATCCCATTATTGCCCACATCCTTTATTATATGTCTGGGAAATAACTGCTGGATCCAAGGGTATGTAAATATTAGTATTTATTTTTCAAATATATATACATAGTCAAAATATGCAAACACTGCACACATTTGTAGAACAAGCAGCCAAATTTGGAATCATCTAATTATGTACTCACTTTTTAACACTGATTTTTAACTCTTTTAAACACTGAAAGTTGTAGAGTTGACTTTATACCTAATTTTCCCTTCAAATATTTGGCTATTAAACAAAAATGCAGTGTGCAATGATTTATCACACAATGATATTCAGAAAGTTTACTCATGCAAACATCACTCCATGAATATTAGCTTAGCAGCCCCCCCCCAGCCCATTCCCATTTTAGTGAACTTTTATAAATACTATATAGTTGGTTCTTCTCTTTAACTCAGAGCTAAAATCAATATCAATATCTTTGCATTGAATGATTCACTCTCTGTACAACTTACATAACTGTGCAGTTGTTATTCTGTTTCCCCGATTAAATCATACACTCTTCACCTATTTTTAGTTATTACCCAAGACATTGAATATGCATCCTTGATTATCTAGCATCATCTGGTAGTTCTTCTCTCTTCCCAGACAATAATCAGGTCATAGAACAACTTGTCTTTGTTACTCCCTTCCTGATGTCTATGTTCTTGAAGTCCTGGATTTTAATTTGTCTTGTTTTCAAATCCCACAAGTCATCGTTTTCATCACTGTTTTACGGGTTCAGTGTTCATTGAATTAGACCAGTTTTTCTCCCTTGCTGGTCTTCATTGTTTCTGGGTCTTTAATTTAGAAGTTGTGATCATTTTCCTTGTGGCTTCTTCAGGATTTTCACAACTGTGGGTCTGTGAGAGCTTTTCCTTCATTTTCATTTGTCTAAAAGTAAAATAAAGTATCTTTATCTTAATTTTGAAGGATCTTAATGATTACTGTATGGGCTCCCTGGTTAATGTTTATTCTTTCGGCCATGTGAAGGCATCATCCTATTTGAATCATCCATTGTTTAGGTTGAGAAGCCACGTGTCAGGCAATCGCTGCTTCTCAGGTAGCCTACTCCACGCTGTGACTTCTCTTAAGATTTTCCTGTTTTGTCTTTGAATTTCAGCACTTCTACTCCCCATGCCCAGTAAAGGTGAATCTTTTATAAGCTGTTTTTCCTTGGGTTACCTGGCCTTCTTTACTCTCTTCCTGATGTCTTTATCACTTCTGAAAGATCCTCAGACATTCTCCCTTCAAATATTGTTTCAGCTCATTCTACTCCGCACCTCAAAAAACAAATACTCACATATTAGATCTTTTCCATGTCTCCTTGTGTTTCTAGTCTCATCTCCACTGTGTTCTTCTTGGTCTCGGGGAGCTTCTTTCTGTGCTTTTCTCCTTGCTAGTCCACTAACTCTCTTTAAGAACAAGCCTGGGGCCTCCCTGGTGGCACAGCGGTTGAGCGCTGTGCTGTGGAGCTGTCGGCAGCGCGCGACGCAGGTTTGACCCCCAGCCGGGGAGAATCCCACATGGTGCAGTGAACCTCTCCTACCTCGCCCGCTGCTCCCCTCAGCAGTGTATTTCTGATCTGCCTGTTCTGCTCCCCACTCTGTCTCTGGTGAACCCTCTCGCCGCCCCGCGCCTCTGGCCTGTACCCCAGCTTGTATAAATCTTAAAAAAAAAAAAAAGAACAAGTCTGCTCTTCAGCTCATCTACTGAGTTTGGCATTTTGCCTTTTGTGTTCTTTTTTAGTTCTAAGGTTTCCACTTAGTCCTGCTTTATTAGCCCACGTCTTTGCTATAACTCTCCACATCACGTCTTGTTTCCTGGACACGAGCGTGTAGCCATTTTAAAGTCTGTGTCCAGTAATTCCAACCCAGCACAAGATCTTGGAGCATGAATCTGCCCCCTGCGTGTCTCTAGTTTGTGTGGTTTTCCTTTATAGCACTTTGTGACCTCACAAGACTGTTTATTCTTTGTTTGGGATAAATAGGTGCAGAGTCATTAACAAGAGCACTAAGATGACATACTCTTCTGGAGGAGAAGATCTGCACTTACTGTACCGTCTCACAATGAGGGTTCAAAATCTAGGACTAACTCTACACTGTTTCTCTGGAGGAGGTGACTGAAAGCGGAGCTGCAGTCTCTGTGCGGGGCTACCTAGCTCTGGCTCCGGCTCCCACTTATCCACATGGTGCTGCCCTCGGGGAATTCACAGTTGCAGGGGTTCATCAGCTCCCATCCCATCGCTCCCCGAACACCATTCCTTTCTCACACCAGCTGTTAAACAAGCTGCTCAGATGCTAATATTTCAACTAATTCCTCTGGAATGGGTCTCGAGAGAAGGGGAGACCCAGAATCCTGGGTGACCTCCTGAGGCGTCTGGGAAGCCCTCAACACTGGCCTGGGGGATCTCTGTCAATAAACCATGGGCTGTCCTTTGCATTCATTCTTTCTTGTTGTCCTCAAGGGGAGGGATAATTGCCATAGAATTATCCCAGAATAGCTTAGCTTTTCATGACTGAAAGTGAAAGCTTTTCATTATTCCTTTATTTATTTTCATTGATTGTTTGGTCAATGATCATTTTTTTCATGTGCTTTTTAAAGATTCTATCTCTTCTTCTGAGATTGCCTTTTTGATACGATATTGATTTAGAATTAACAAATTCTTAAGCATATTAACTCCTTTGTCCCCTCTGAACTAGTACAAATACAAGCAAATTATTCTGACACGTCAGGAAGTGTTGATAATGAAATAGAAGTTTAAACTCACTGAGAAAAGATGTAAATTTCCAAAATGTTGGCCATCCCTCCCCCTCAGTTCCTGGGTATGAGCAACGCTGCCTGTTCTCAAAGGGAGCCGCTGAACCAGCTCTCTCTCCCTTGTGCCTCTCAGGGGCATCTGAACATAGCAAATCAAACAAAACCTATTACTGCAGCCTATTTCCTATAACCTTCGGTCCCCAAACCATTGAAATCACTGGCGAACCCTAGGGTTGTTTTATTGGGGGGTTGCTTTATCCTTAAAGGCGGAAATATTAAAAGGAAGGAAAGTATCTGGAGGCTTAAAAGGGGAGGGTAGAGGTGATGAAGAGAGCAGGATTTACACCAAATATCAAGAGGACCTAAGTGTAAATGTCTGCTCAGAAAGCCCAGCAAAAGTCGAATCCGCGGATCAATAGCCTACTGGGCACGCTGCGCCTAAGTGTTTCACACCCCACCCTGCCATCGATCCCAACCTCCCGATAGAGCATCCCTTTTAACAGACAGGAAAATTGGGGCACAGACCCCAGTCATCAAGTACAGCTATTGCTTCTTTCATCACTGCAGGCACTGGGGTCATGGACCCTTCCTTGAGCCCTCTCCATCAGCTCCTGCTCCTTGCACTTGGAGAGTAACCACCGTAGAGCTTCCCTAATAATATTAGTGCTCCCGGAGAAGAAAGCCCTGCCCCCTGGAAAGCAGTACAAAGACCTCCCTAGCTGCACCCAACAGGCGGTGGGAGAGGAGGAGCCGCCTGTCAGCGCCCCCCGGCCAATCCCGGTCTCCGGCCCGCAGCGGGGGGCCTCGTCCTTGATGGATACATACCCATGTCCCCCCTTCTGGGTGCTGGTTTGTGCTCCCTCACGCTTCCTCTGATCTCATTTTCTAAAGAATAAATGGTGTCTAATGGAGCTAAAGCGCTGACATTTACAGAGGGTTAGGAGACTAATGATATTAATGACATTCTTGTTAGTTCCACATTGTTTTTCTGCAGATTTCAATTCATGCCACACACCCTCCAGGGGCAGAAGTTAAAGGTTTTTAAAAAGCTTCTTAGTAAATGTCTTAGTTAATGGAAACCAAAATAAGCCAATGATTCTTTTTCCCTAACCTTGAAATTGCAAAGGTTGACAATGAACTCTGCAATGCTGCCCCGGCCACTTGCAGGATTTTGAAAGCTTAGCTGTCCTTCCTGTAATGATCCTGCCCCGCATGCTGTACATAATAAGAAATCAAAAACAATCCCAATGGAACTTCAAAACGACTAGGTGCGATCCACAGTTAGAAGCAGCCGCAGTTCTCATATTTCTTGCTTAGAATGAATCGCATTCCCTGTCCAAGGATACCAGCTATTTGCATGGTGATTTTTAATTTCTCAGATATATTCATTGAGTAACGACAGCTCGAGCCTCTTCGATGTGCCGGCCACCAGACTAGTGTCTGGAGATGCGGTTGGAACAAAGAGAGGGTCTCTTCCCTGGAACTTAGGGTCAACCTTGGTGACAAATACAAAACCAGACTCGTCTCCTGTAAACAGTTAGCCCAGGACCAACCTATGTCTGCCTGACATTGTGTAATTCTTTAATTAAATTAACCATCAACATTTAAAGAGCAGAAAATAGCATGTGAAAATAGCATTTCCCTCTTCCTCTTAAAATATAGAAGATTAATCAAACTTGAGCCCATGTTCTTGCCCAGAAACAGTGACTCACTACCTGGTTCTGAAACAGGAGCCCCAGGGCATGACCAGGTTTGAGGGCCACCCCTGGCAGGAAGCACTGGGATTAAAAAGCCAGCAGCCAGTGCAGCCTGCAGACCGGCCCCAAGCCTGTAAGCCAGGCTGGCTGGCTCTGGCAGTGGCATTTGCAGTAATTGCCAGCTCTTGGGCCTAGATAGCTGGCTGGGTTTGCTTTTTAATACCCCACCTAAACTGTAAATGGATCAATAAGGTTTGAGCTCCCATCAGTGCCATTCAAGGGTTTGGAGATGCTTCAGGATTGTAAATGGACCAATCAGACTCAAGTTTGACCAGCTTCAATCAAACAGCTGGAATTGTAAATGGACCAATCAGGTTTGAGAGGTAGGTTCCCTGGAGGGGATATAAGCCGAGATTTGTGAGGACTCAGACTTCCATGGCCCTTTGCATCTGATCTCTACTTCAAGCTGCTGTTCCTGCCTCGGCCCTGCCTCTGACATCGCCAGTAGAATGGCACTATTGGCCTGTGCCCAGTGTCTCTCAAAGGGCTGTCTGCTATTGGCTTACACCAACAGCTCTCAAAGGGATGTCACACCAGTGCCTGTTCTCTAGCACCGTCACCTACTGACTGGTATTGACCTGTGACCAGCATGCTGGCCTGTGTTCAGCTCCCTCTGAGAGCTGTCTACCACTTCTGATCCTTCGGCACCACCTCCTGGTGCTGTTGCCTCTGGTGCTGTCCGTCCCAAACTCTGAATAGGTACCACTGGGTCCTGCAGGGCCACCTCAGCAGCACACCTGTGAGCACCTCCAGCTCCCATCATGGGTTGGATCCTGGACCACCACTTACCCCTGTGCCACCAACTCCAGGCTCTTGTCAAAGGGACAGCACCATCTCGTGCAAGCAGCCTTTGCTTTTGGACTACTGGACACGGAGGACACTACCTGGGGCAGGACGGCCAGTGATCTGTGGCCTTAGAAAAGCCTTCCTTTTTCCCAGCTGCCCCTTTGTTAATGAACCTCATTGTTGCTGCGCCCTATGCCTAGTGCTTTGCAATTGTGAGTGCACAGGTGAGAACTCACAAGCAGTGACCTGTCCCCAAGCCTGCTAAAGTCCTTGGTGGGGTCATTGCTCTAGAGTTACCACAGTCCCTAACTGACTCTTTTCCCACTTATTCTGCCAGTCCCTCTAATATTATATTGATGAGTGTAATTTTGAGGGGAAAAAGTCATTGCACAAAGAACTACTTAATTGCCTCTGTCTGTATTATCACAGAAAAGTTAAAGCCCATATTCTATGTAATGGGGGATCTCACCGCCTCTCAGGTCCCAGCCCTAAGACCTCTGGAAGTCAGGTTGCAGGAGCCAGGGGCCAGGCAGGTGAGGCTGGGATCCGTCCTCAGCCTTATAAAGTGAACTCATTTCACGCTCCATTAAATAACTCTTCATCTTTGCCCACTAATGCGCCTATTCATCTGGCTAAATACATCTGTTACCAGGAGCCCCTTTGTTTCAAAAATTCTGTGTACAAGGTCTACACCAGCCCTTGTCACTATCGTGAGGATTTGAAAGCTGTTGAAAAAAAGTCCCGTGGCGAAGAATGATGTAAATCCTGGTGTTTTAACTTCAAGCAGGATGCTGAGCTATTACATGATTCAATTATTGAAATGTTACAGTGTCACGAGGCCAGTGTCTCCAGGTCTGACACATTCATCTGCTTGACATTCAACAATTGACACCGTTTCCATAGCCTGACTTCTGTGGGAGAGGCAGAGCCCCCCTTCAGCCCACCTCCACCCACAGGGCACCTCTGTGGATTCAAGCAGCACGGCAGGAGAGGGGCCACATTGAAATATCTGGAGAGAGAAAGCCCCTGCAGTGTTCAAAAGAAATATTTCAAGGACGGGGAGGCGCACTTAAGGACAAATCCACCTTTCCTTTCATTTGTCCTTCAATGGACGAAATTGGGAAGGCTAATAAAGTTGTTTCGTGTTCAATAAAACCCCAACCCCTAGTTACTTCTCGGCTAGGGAAGCCTTCGCTATTAACTTCCTTCTAGAAAACAAAGGATCCTGGGGTTGGTGTCCCCCCAGGGGGGCATGCAAAGCCTCTACCTGGTACCACTATGGGGCGCAAAGTGGGAGAGGGGCTTCCTGTGGCCTCTCATCACCCCCAGCACAAGGAGTGCGCCCCATTGGGGCTTCCCTGCAAGGACGCGAGCTCACACACCACAGGGGCTTGGAAGTGGGGACTGTCTCAGCCATCCACGCTGGAGTGGACAGGCCTACGAAAGCAGCCTCCGGCACGCACCCTGAGCCAGGCGCACACGCCATCTCCCCCGTCTCCAAAGGGCGGCTCCGGCTTGAACTCACTTCGAGGCCACCCGTGGACGACAGCGGTTCCCGTCTTCAGCGCAGGGAATGAGTGTCCCGCGAGTAAAGAAAGCCTCTCCCTGCCACAGGACCCAGAGGGATTCGCGCGTGATAAAAGGCGAACCTGGCTGCAGCCCACCAAGCGCCACTCCCACTTGGGCTTGGGCGCTTTTATTTCCTCTCTCAGCAACAGTCCTCTTGCGCTATGAATCACTGCATCTCACACTATAAAGACGCCCCGGTCAAGTGTGAGATCCAGTGGGGTCCCCGTACCCCAGAGCCCTGGAGCCGGTACCAGCAATTGCAAGTGACTGTCATATATGCCCAAAAGGAACCCCTACCCCGGGCGGTGCACATCCCCACACACAGCCCCACCCTGCGGGTGTACTTTCCGCCTCTGCGCACCTGCTTATTCTGGAGCTTTCCAGTCTATGTCTAGCTTTTCACACACGGCATGACGGACCAGCTCAAGTCCGCACTTGGCTAATTTTATGACTGGTGATGTCGCAGCGCGCAGGCGCTCCTGCCCTCAGTAGAGGGGTTTCTGGGGCGTTTCCACGTGGGGCTGTCATGATCAGTGCTGTAGGGATACCCCCGTGAGGGCTTTGTGTGGGTGTGTCACCCGCACTGACAGAGGCAGTCTCTAGCAGGAGTGGCGGCTAGACAGGGCATGTTTCTCTTGGTCTATGGCCTCCTGGTCTATGGGGTCCCCGGCAGTGACACCTTCTATGGGCTGCTGGGAAGAGAAAATGAATCAAATCTAGGAACACACTCAGGACCCGCGTCTATGCAGATCAACTTCGTCCCAGTGCATCTTCACAACCCTCCCTGGAGGGCGGAGACCTCATCTTCGTTGGTGATTGGCTCAACCTCCAGTTCCCCCGGGGAAAATCAGGGGGTTGCCCTGAAAATTCTGACGCTCTCACCCTGGTTGGTTCCCCTGGCAACCAGCCCCCATCTCAGCCTAAGGTAGGGTTCAAAAGTCTCCTCATTCCCACAGCAAAAGACATCTTTGAGCTCTCACCTCACAGGAAATGGTAATATTTTTAGGCGCTCTGTGCCCAAAGTGGGAGGAGGAGAAATATGTATTTATTCTAAACGGCACAGCCTGAAACACCTTTTTCACTGTGCTATTCTTGGCTGGATATTTCCATCCTTTAGTTCTCAGATAAAAGACAATAAATATTTTCTAGGCAGGATCCTCTCTGAGGCCTTGTGAAAAATAACTTCTTGGCATTTTCCGTCCAGTTGCCAATTATTTCTGCTTAGCCCTCCCTCTGCGCGTCCGGACACCATTTTATCCGCTGGTTTACCTCATTAGCTCCCACATCCCTCACTGCTTGGGAGGCGAGGATGGAGACTTTTCTCGCTTTTGTCCCTCAGGGTATAACCAGGTGAAGACACATATTTCTGGCTCAAGAAATAGTTTTCAAATGAGAAAATTAATAAAGAGAAATTATTTTCGGTCACTGTATAATACTTTGTTTCACATAAGGTCTTACTACATCCATCATTGTTTTCCACAAAATGTTTTTATGTTGGTTCCAATTTTTAACTGTTATAAATATAATTTGGTTTTTGGCAGGAGCCGCACTGAGATTCAGAGGTCACCTCACAGCAGCAGCAGCAAGCACCATCTAGTGAGGAAGAGTAATGTCAAATAGCAGGGAACTGAAAGCAAAAACTGACACCCCCCAAAAAAAAACAATCCATATGGATGGCCTTAATGGCAAAGTTATGAAAAAGAGAAACTGCATAAAAGACTCATCACCAAATTAACAAATTTCCAGATTTTTTGCATTTATGCACACAAGAGCTGGGGTGCAGGCCAGAGGTGGGGGAGTGAGAGGACTCCCCAGAGACAGAGTGGGGAGCAGAACAGGCAGATCCACGGAAACACACTGCTGAGGGGAGCAGAGGGGAGACAGGGGAGGTCTGCGGCGCCTGTGGGAAGCTCCCTGGCCGGGGATCGAACTCCCAATGGTTGTAAGTGATTGAGGATTACGGCGATTCCATTTCCCGACAAAACAAAGGAACAGACAAAATAAACCAAAACAAGCGCAGAAATCTGACGCAGAACTGAGGTCACTGGAGGGGGAGGATGGACGATGTGGGGGGGCAGGGAGCAAAGTCCACCAGTGGCCTGGGGTGGAGGATTGTGGGGGCTTTGGCTGGGGGGGCCCTGTGATAACCTCCATGTGAAGAGGGGGACTTATTCCCTAAATCACACACACCTTTGTGAACCAAAGTGACCTTAACACAGATATGCAAATGAAGCAGGAAAAAAATCAAGAACAGATTCAATTGATGACTCCCCAAAAGCTGGCCCCCCAAAGGCACACCCACCCAAGGTCACGCCCACCCGAAGCCACGCCCACCCGAAGCAACCTGATTTGACCAAGCCCAGTGGAGGAAGCACCGGGGGAATCCTTGACGTCTGGGAGCCGGCTCCTTCCTCCACCCGTCCTCCTTGAACTTGCCCAAAATGAGAAAACAGGATCCTGCGCTGGCTCTAGCGGTCCCTCGCCCCTGGCTGGCAGGACCCCTCCTAGCCTGGCAGGACCCCGCCTAGCCTGGCCGGCCCTCGCCCCCTGCAGACGGGGGAAACGCCCAGCCCCAGTCCTCCTAGGAGCCCCGCCTGCCTATCTTACTCTCCCCATGCTGATCCGGGGCACCAGATGCGCAGGTGGGGAGGTGCCGCCTCGCTCCGGTGGGATTCGACCCGCAAACAGCAAGGGCGAGGGCTGCAGAGCCCGCTCGTGGGTGGGTGACGATTCTCCCGCAGCTGAAATGCCGGCCCCTCTGCCTTCCCCGGGAAGGAGCCTCAGCCTGGGGTGCACCCTGCAAGTTCTTACCAGCTTCCAGCGAGAGGGCAGCACCCCGTCGGGGCAGCCTGCGTGGGGGCGATGCTGTCTCCGGGGCGGCGACGCTGACCACGGCCTTGTAGCCCCCAGAGGAGTCCCAAGATGAAGCTGTTATTCCAGTGAAGGCGGCAGGAGTGTGGGGTCCAGGCGCCCTCAGAAGCTGCAGGAAAGAGGGATGAGGTCAGAGAAGAGACGGAGCAAGTTGTAAGGACTTTGCACTCCTTTTGTCTTCAGCCAACTTTCCTATAAACTCTGTCCCAGGTGGCTGGGCAAATACTTGAGCCTTGAAATGAAATTTTGGAGCACTCAGTACTCGCACAGGCTAAATCAATCATGGATGTGTGTAATAAACTTTAGCCTTTGGCATTTTATGATTTCAACACTTTTATTGCACCAGCTGTTTTTATAGTTCATCTTCCAAGTTACTTGTGTTTTCTTTATATTTTGTGTGAACTCTTGGAAAAGATACTGTTACATAAACCCTTGATCTGGGAATAGGACTGAAATTTTATCATCTTTATTATAGGGAAGTAATGTTATTTTTATTTTCAAAATATCTCATTTAAAAAAATTTCTGCTAGAGGATATACTGCTCAGTTTTTTTTAATAAGCACATTGTATTATGGAGTTTTCTGGGAAGTTTGTGGGAAGTTAATCTTCCCCCCACATAAAATGTGGCAGCAGGGAAATCCATTAGTATACAAAATAATCAACCTTTTCTTGTAAAACCTCTAAAATTAAAATTTACCTCATATTTGCTTAACAATCATTAATATGTGGACAGAGGAAACACACAGAATCCTGATGGAAGCAAATATATTGAATTAGCTTATACTAGTATCAGTCAAATTCCGACTTGAACAAAAAAATTGTCCTATAGAATAAGGCATGCATTCAAAAGAAGTATTACTTACTAAACATATTAAGATTTTCAAATTATTCATTACCGACATGGAATATGATAATGGCCATAAAATATAGCATAACAAATGTCTAAACCCCTTGCAATGCCCCAGGCTTCAGGCCGTGTCTGAAATGTCCACATAGTAGCCCACTTAATTCCTGCACCGACCCCATAAGATAGGACCTCCTCTGTCTGCAGGTTCCAGATGCGGGAATTGAAGCAAAGAGTCGTCATATGCAACACTGAACTACTAGGTTTATCCAGGTGGAGTGAATACAAAGCAGCAAGATCAACAAAGTGTTGAGAGTTGTCGAAACTGGGTAATGAGGACATGAAGTTCATTAACTTATGTCTCCATTTTCTATTTGGATGTATGTTGAATATTTCCATAAAAAAGAAAAGTCACATTTTATTTCCTCATAAAAGAATGATGAAATAACCCTAAGTAAATAATCCCACAGAGATAAGAATATTAGAATAAGTGGAACAGAAGTTTTTCATTAAAAGAAAACTACCTGTAGATGTCAGTGGATCTCGGATGTAATTTACCTGAGGTTTGTGTGCTATAGGACAGGCTGAGCGGAAATGGGGACTCCTCACTCATCACAACGCTTTTATGCTCCTCTCTTTGCAATGAAAGGTTGATTATTTTATATCCTAACAGATTTCCCTGCTGCCACATTTTATGTGGGCAAAAAATTAACTGCAGAGAGAGGTTAAAATTAATTGATAACTTTAAGATAATGCCTAGGTTTCTAGGGGCCTGTGTTTTCCATCTGATATTATTCTATTTAAACCCTTGATTGATGCTGTACTTACAACAGGATCAAGAACACGGGTAGAATTAATCTGGACAGATCTCTCTTGTTCTATTGAGCCTTTTCCAATTCCTGACTGTAGAATTATCTAAGTATTATTGAGTCAAAAACAGCAAAGACGGGCCTCCCCGGTGGCGCAGCGGTTAAGCGCTGCGCTGCGGAGCTGTTGGCAGCGGTGATGTGAGTTCAACGCCCGGCCGGGGAGATTCCCACATGGCGCGGCAGACCTCTCCTGCCTCGCCCGCTGCTCTCCTCAGCAGTGTATTTCCGTCTCTGGTGAACCCTCTCGCTGCCCCACACCTCTGGACTGTACCCCAGCTTGTATGCATAAATAAATAAATCTTTAAAAAAAAACAGCAAAGAGAGCGCACAGAGATCCCTCTTCAGAGAGCCCACAGGCAACTGTAGAACACAGTGTGTTTTCAGCTCTGCGTCTCTGGAGGGTTTGATGCAGCTGTTTGTGACAGCATCTTACACAGTCTGCTTTCTCACTCTTCCTACAGTTAAGTCCTGCAGTGTATCCACTGGCAAGAACCCACCCAGCCAGTCACATCCTTCCTCTGTCCTCTGGAGAATGGAGTTACTTTTCCTTATTTCCTCTTCATTCATTGAAGACCTACTTTTAGAGCATCCACCAGGGCAGAAAATCTTGGTAAACCAAGAAGACAGAATTTTTCTCCTCAAGGATCTTAAATTTTAGTGTGAGAGGAGAGAATTAAACAATATGTATAAAAAAGAATTTACTGATCTGAATGTCTACCAATATTGGGATTGGTTGGATATAGATACTTGGTATCCAGAATTGCTACTTTCTACTAATACTTGTGAGTGTTGGACTCTAACAAGACAAGACCACCCTAGGATACTTTAGAGTTTGCAGCAAGACACAGGCCAGCGGGGTATGGGACCAGATGACCGACAGCTTTAGCACCTCAGCTCACACAATGGGTAGGGTCACATTTGTTTGCATCAACGTTTATTTTCCCCTCTCGACTTACTGCTTCTTCTCAGCAACCACTGATTTCCATGTGAATATTCCTCCTTTATCAAGAATGTCCAACCCTTTTCATTCCTTTATGTCTTCTTTTTAATCCTCTTTGCACCTGCGTGTAGGTGGGTGCTGTGGGATATTAGGGGGTGGTTTAATAAGTCCTCCACTCCTCTTTGTTCATGCATTTGGCATCTAATGCTTGACCTAAATTTCATGTCAGCAGTATGAGGTCAGGACGACGATTACCCCTCTCTGACGGATGAAGAGACTGGGGGCTTACAAATAAGCGGTTGTCTAGCATTACGTAAATTACGGGGCTTTACCGAGAAAATGGGGCATCGAAATCAAATTTATGCTAAGCGTTTATAGGGAGAATAAGAAAAAACTAAAATAGCACAAAAAAGAGACCCGGAAATCCCTGCAGCCCGCAAGGAGAGCAGGAGAACCCTGGAATGGGGGGCGGGGTAGAGGGGTGCTCCCTGGGCGTGCGGTGGACTCAGCCCGCTCCAGTGAGGCGGCCACGCCAGCGCCCCAGGGAGCAGGACCTGCCGCCCGCTGCACCGACACAATGACAGGGTGTGTGACCCCTGCACGGCCAGCACCCGCTGCAGGGCGGGGGCACTGCGGGTCACCCCTCTCCCGAGCCCTCCCGGGAGCCCAGCGGCGCTCAGCCTTGTTCTGAAATCCGGCCGTTCTTCCACAGATGACGCCGTTTCCCCGGGCTGGCCCAGCGCGCCCGGAATAGAGAACGCCTTCCCCAGCCTCCTTGAGAGTGGGTGCAGCCGGCGTCCAAGGCGCTCCAATGGGGCGTCAGGACGCATTGGGCAAACCCCAGACACGCATGAGGCACCGCACCGCCACCCCTTGTCTGTCGCTGTGCAGCCTCCCTGGTGTACCTGGAGCGCCGGGCGCCGCGACCTTGAGCGGACCTTGGGGATGGAGACCACGCCTTAGAGCAGTGTGCCGGAGGGCGTCAGGGCTCGGACAGCCTTTGGGAGCCCGCACCGGCAGCCGGCCGCCTGCTCCAGGCCTCCCTACTGCAGGCAAGTGAACCTGGATCGCTGCGTAAGCAACTGCTCTTTGTGCCTCTTCCCGACTTGCCAACAAAACCGCGCTGCACCCGCCTGTCTCCTAAAGCAGAGGTCTGAGCCGGCGCTGTCAGTTCCACATTCCTTGAATAGGAGAAGAAAGAAGACGCAGGTGTGTCCCCAAGCAGGACACGGCACCCCTGAGGACAGACACCTGCCCCAGCACACGGTCTGCCTCCAGCCGCCCGCTGGCAGCCGCCGCCCCTCACCGCGTGTTCAGAGAGTGAGAATCTCCCCTGCGGCTCCGGTCTCTAAGACGGCAACCCATGAAAATAAAAACAAAGTGAGATCTGTTTCAAAAACAACACCATCACCGCTGTCTCTGCTAAAAAGGGAACATGGTTGGAGCTGCGAGAAAACTGTCTTCCCGATACTTCTCTCTGCAAGCCTGGGTCTTTGGGCTCTGTGGCATGGAGAATCCGATGCCTCTTACCTGCAGGAACATATTGTATAATTTTCCTGGAGACCCCCTCCCCGTCTAGAGGCAAGAGACGAGAGCCATCTGCACAGACTTGAAGTCGGAGACAGCCACCTGGAACCTGACGCCGCAGGTGAGAGCACCGGGGCAGAGGAGCCAGGTGAAGGGGTTCAGCGGTGGCCTCGCACCCCTGCAGGGCGTTCCTCAGAGGGGAATGCCTTTCTATAGCCTCGCGGCTCTGTTAAAGCATCTCAGGACGAGAAGCCCCTCCTGTGGAGGAGAATCACATTCCCAAGGCGCGTGGCGCTCCCCTCCCGAGTCTCCGCAAACGCCTGCTTGCGGACCGGCTCGCGCGTCAAGGCCAAGCGCCGGACCCCTCACTCTGATTATCTCACGTGCGCTTCGCCTCACCACTGCCGACAGGTCTCCATGCGCACCGGTGGCAGGA
This sequence comes from Scalopus aquaticus, assembly GCA_004024925.1. Lineage (NCBI taxonomy): Eukaryota > Metazoa > Chordata > Mammalia > Eulipotyphla > Talpidae > Scalopus > Scalopus aquaticus. Next base: position 25,399 of record PVIJ01014912.1, read on the forward strand.
AAGCTGAGGGCGCAGAGGGCTGCGAAGTGACACCTCGGGCCCACAGCAAGCAGAAGCAGCCCTGTCCAGCGGGCGGGTGCACGGACAGCCATCAGCCCCTCGGGCCCTCCCGCCACAGGGATGAGAGAGTGCGGAGGCCAGTGGCAGCCAGCACCCTTGGGGGAGAGAAGTTCCTATTTCACGGTCCAGCAGGGTTGCCCTGGCCGGGACCATTTCCCCACCCACAGGGCGGGAGATGTCTACAAAGTTGAGCAGCTGGCAGGACGGCAGTGGGCGTGCAGATGGGCGATGGTGCCGGGGGCTGAGGAACCGCAAGGAAACTGAAATTGACCCCTGCATGGGTCGCAAGAAAGATGGCGCTTGATTTCATGCTTCTCCACCTCCTTCTCGTCACGAGCTTTTGTCTGGTGGTGGGTCCATCCTGTCTTTAATGTGAGAAAGGTCCCCACAGCCAAGCGAGCCTGACGCACTTACCAGACAGACCCACGACTAGGCTGGGGTATAAAGACACTGTGGGGTGGCCCTGTGCCTGCACCCTGCCTCCAGCCCCTCCCAGGCCCCCTTTGTGCCAGCCCACACCACACCCCGGCATGCCAGGGGAAGGGGCTCCCATCGGGATAAACAGACCAGCTCGTTAATGGAGGGGGTGGAAGGAAGCCCCATGAGCCCCCCGGAGCAGGAAGGAGGGCAAATTACCCCCGAGCTATTTACAACTACACGTGACATGGAGCGCTGCGGTGGTGGCTAATTATTCCGTTAGGAGGCCTTTCAGGGAGGGTGGTCGCCATGGCCAAAACCCACTGGAAGCTTCTGTGGAACTAGGAAGTCAGAACCTGCCTGAAAGAATCAGATTCCGCAGGAAAGATGTGGGCCAACGGTGCAGAGAGGGGCCGTGGCTGAGAAGTAGGGGCTCCGGGGCTTGGCGAGGTGGATAGTGACCGCGGGCGGTGTGGCCCCGGCGTGGCCCCGGCGGTAAACGTGGAGTCAGTTTCCAAATGCAGAGGGACCCAAGGCATCAGCCTCTGGGGGAAGGAAGCAAGACGGTAGAAATCCTCCAGGTCTAGCTGTTCCTGCAGCCTTTGAAACCCTTTCGGGGGGATTTTCTTATGCGGGATCTGTAGCTATTTCAGCTTTGTGAATGACGAGAACCTTTTTCAAACGCGATCACGGGGCCTCCCTGGTGGCGCAACGGGTTAAGCGCTGCGCTGTGGATCTGTCCGAGGCTGCGGCGGCGGCGGCGCGCGTTCGATGCCCGGCCGGGGAGATTCCCACAGGGCGCAGCAGACCTCCCCTGCCCCCCGCTGCTCCCCTCAGCGGTGTCTATCAGTCAGTCTGCCTGTTCTGCTCCCCACTCTGTCTCTGGTGAATCCTCTCAGGGCGCCACACCTCTGGCCTGCACCCCAGTTTGTTTGCAAAAATAAATTCTTAAAAACACAAACAAACAAACGCGATCACGGCCCCGCCTCCTGCCTACCACAGCGTGCGCGAATTTACACGGTCCCAGCCCCAGGAAGCGCCCAGGCTTTCTCAAGGTGGGGCCAGTTGCCAAGGTCCACAGGTTGGGGCGCTAGGACGGCCCCCAGGCTGCTGCATCCGGCTCCAGCGGGCCGTGGCTGGGCGAGGCCCCGGGGCCAGCGGGCACCTGGCGTCCTGTTAGCTGGTGAGGACCGTGGCACAAAGGCCACCCCTGCGCGCGGTCACTTCAGGCCTTCTCCTCACTCCCGAGTGGGTTACAGGTGATAAAGGGAATATAATCGAGTTTTAATGGAAACGCAGCTATTTAAGGAACAAACCAATACCTAGAAAGCGCGGAGGCAGCGACCAGCTTCCCGGCGCTTCCGGCCCCCTAAACCTGCAACGGCCGTTGAAACGCTCCACGGGCCCCGCGGCCGTGGAGACGGGACGTGTTTTCTCTCAGGCTTCTCTTTCTGATCCACCAACACGGTTGGCCCAGTTTCCGCCACCAGAGAAGGGAGGTCTCGGTGCTGTGGAGGCAAATGAGCCGCCGCAGGTGCCCACGTCCCTTGCTCCCTGTCACCCCCATTCCAGGAAGGCTGGTAGGCAGCTGCTCTGTGCTTCCCTCTGACAGCGCCCAGCTCCCGGTGAGGAAACAGTCAACAGCTCCAAGGGGTGAGGCCGCACCTCTGGCTCACGCCACACACGAAAAGTAATCCGGGAGAGGCTAGACACTTGAATGGAAGACCAGAGCCGTAAGGTTCTTAGAGGAAAGCATACGGCCTTGACGTGGCCCTTAGAGGTGTTTGGGCTTTGTCTCCAACAGCCGAGCAAACAGAAGCAAAAAGAAACAGGTGGGGTGATGTCAAAGGAAAATGCTTCTGCACAGGTGAAAATCACCTTCCGAAAGTAAAAGGCCGGGGCTCCCTGGGGGTGCAGAGGTTAAGTCTCAGCACTATGAAGCTATTGGCAGCCACTACAGCACAAATTCAATCTCCGGCCGGGGAGCTTCCCACATGGCACAGCAGACCTCTCCTGTCTCCCCGCTGCTCCCCTCAGCAGTGGATTTCAGTGGATACACCTGTTCTGCTCCCCACTCTGTCTGTCTCTGGGGAATCTTCTCACCACCCCCACACCTCTGGCCTGCACCCAGTTCTTGTATGCATAAATAAATCTTTCAAAAAAAGAGAAATCAAAAAAAAAAAAAGTAAAAGGATGACTGCGGAATGGGAAAAGCTATTTGTGAATCAGACATCACACAGATGAACATCCCAAATGCATGAGAACTCAGGCAACTCAACAACAAGCAGCAACTCAACCAAAAGATGAACACAGGCTCTGCACAGACGTTTCTCCAGAGGACCCCACAGGTGGGCACGGGCCTCGTGTCCAAAACAGCTAGGGAGACACAGAAGCCGCTACCCGAGCCATCACCCCCCACTGGGGAGGCCCATCTCAAAGACACAGAGCCCCAAGCGCTGGCAAGGAAGTGGCAGAACGGGAGACCTCGCCCCTGCGGGTAGGAATGTGAGTTGGTGCAGCCACTACGATTCCTCTAGAGGCTAAGAATAAGCCTCTTGGATGATCCAACTGCTTTATCTCTGGGTGTTTATATGAAGAGCCCAAAAACGCTGATTGGAAAAGATGCGTATACCCCTATGTCTGGCGTCACTTTATTTAAATACTCAAAATACGGGAAAAAAACTAAATGTCTATCAATGGATGAATAGATAAAGAACACACTCACGCACACGCGCACATTCACACACACACACTCACATATACACTCCAGGGAATACTATTCAGCCATAAAAAGGATGAAATCCTGCCATTTGCAACAACATGGATGGACCTCTAGGGTATCATACTAAATGAAATAACTTAGATGGCGTGAGACAAAAGCAGACGCTTTTACTTATATGTGAAATTTAAAGTAACAAAGCAAATGAGTGAACAAAATGAAGTAAAAACAAATGCTTCAATACAGAGAACCGGTAGGAGGTTGGGAGAGAGGGGTGGGAGGTGGGTCAGATGGGTTAGGGGTAAGGTTGTGCGTAGAGTCTAGAGACCAGGCTTTTAGAACTGACCATAGCAAAGCAGAAACAGATCTCGAAATCTCATCTTCACACCAGAAACCAGCATGATCTTCAGCCACAATTACCTCCATAAAAAGTTATTTTAAATAAATCAACAGTTCTGAGAAAAAGGAAGTAGCTATTAAGGTCCAGATCACAAAAAAAAAATAATAATAATAATAACCACTTGCTATATTTGAGGAACATGTTACAATGACACATTTTGGAGGAGGATTAGGGGTTTTTTAACAGAAAACGATGTCCATGAGAAACGTATGCATTTCCTAGACATTGAAAATAAGCCATGGTAGAAAAGCACTTTGTGCACCCCAGAGCACACTTTCTGTACTGCCAGCAAGAAGACGCTCACCAATTGTGCATTTATGTCCATAGCGACTTTACCTGTCATAGCAAAATTGAGAATCAGCCCAGAGAGGTGTCCTGGACAGGTAAATGGTTAAACAGCAGTGTCTCCAAACCACAGAAGACCGCTCCGCTGTGAAATATAACAGAATATCGATACACGCGCCAACCTGGATGAATCACCAGGATATCGTCAAGTGAAAAAACCCTGAGAAGTCAGATACCGTGAGCTCCATAGATAGAATGCTTTGGGGCTGACAAAAATGCCAGCCACGGCCAAGCTGAGCGGGCTAGGGAGGGGGCGGGGAGCTGGGGGGCTGGCGAGGGGAGAGAGGGGTTCATGACAGTCAGAAGCAGGGAAGAGGTGGGCTTGGTTACAAAATGTAGCCTGAGGGTCCTTGTGGTGTCGGCACTGACAATATAGCACAGTGGGGAGGTGGGGGAGGGTGTGGGGGCAGGTGGGAGGGACTGCAGGACTCACAGAGGTGAGAAACTAGACCCCCCAACATGCTCTGCCCAAGCCCACGAGTGCGCACCTGTCACCTGTGACACCTGAGACTGCGGACGCCACCACCCACCCCAGCTGGGACGCCCTGTTACGGGTTTGCCAACATTTCTGAGACGGGTACTTAGCAAAGGGGACGCTGGATTATTTCTTGCAACTGGAACAAACTTTCTATATGAATGATGCAAAAATTATCTCCCAAGTTATAAAAACACGCCACCAAACCACGAGAAAACAGTGGACTTCTCTGAAACGCCAGACAGGGGCCCTTCCAGACTATTAGATCATCCAGAAAAGGGTCGGGCTCAGCCCAGAGGCGCCCAGGGGACCTGAGACCGATGTCCGGCAGCTGCTGGGCAGGACCCGGGGGCCAGGCACCCCGAGCGGAGCGAAGGGCGTCCTGGGAAAGGATGGGCCTCTGGGCACAGTGGACACTGGGGGGGACAGGTGCTCCCTGTACCCTTGACAAGTGTCCTGTCCTAACACCATTATCAAATGAATTAATTTGAATAGTGTGTCTAGTGATGACGTATTAAGTAACCCCAGGGCCTCCCGGGGAAGGGCCAGTGCACGGACGGTCCTGGGCTCCGATGCTCCAGGGAAAGGCCACGGAGCTCTCTGAATTCAGAACAATCGGGGACACGCTCCGCGTGGCCAGAGCTGACACTGGGGACCTAACTGGGGCCCAGGTTCTCCAGGTCGGCCCCAGTGGAGTTGCTGAGGGCGTCTCCTGAGCCCGTGGGCAGACTGAAGGGCACAGGCAGGAATATGGCGGCTGAGCGCAGGCGGCAATGGATTGGGCAACAACGTGCCACCCGGGCCGCCCTCTGGCACTGCAGGGCCGCGCCCTCTTCTGCTTTGACCCAGCTGGGTCAGACCCTGGACCTGGGGGAGTGCACAAAGGAACAGCCACACCGTGGCGGCCGCAGCTGGCTGCTTTGGGGTTGACTGCGGGGACTGGAAGCTTGCAGGTTACTGTCTGAATCGCCCCAATCTCCAAACCTAACAGTTACACCCACCGCGAAGGGGTGTTCCTGGAGGATGCGGGGCCTCCCGTTAGCCAGGATGGGGAGGCTTTTGAAATTTCCTGGGAGAACAGACTGAAAGGGGGTTCCTTTCTAAAGTCCCACTGTCTCTCCTGACAGATTTGCTTGTTCGTGCCCAATAACAGAGGCGAGGTTTGGGGCTTTGTTTTAATGCGGAATGAATGATCTGTGGGATTCCACTGGCAAAGGAAGGTACAAAAATCTATTCATATGGGGCTATCCCAAAGCACCAGCCACGCAGCACTCGGCGAGTTGATGCGTTGGTGACAGAGCCTTGTCCACCTTGCTCAGATGTCCTCTGGCGTGTCCTCGAGGACACAGTCGTCCCTCTAACAGCTCAGGTGCCATGGCCAGAAGCAGAAATCCCCCGGTTATTTTCATCTTGCCCCCAAAAGCCAGACTCCCAAATGAATGGACTGGAAGGTGTTTCTCCATCCGCTCTTCTTGTGTTTATTTCTAGGACAAATATATTGAACCAATTTAATTCAAGGATTATGTGGGCTCAGGCTAGGGCTTCAGGTTCAAAGGGTAAAGAAAGACTAGAGAGAAGAATAAGCCTGCTTCTTCATTTCGGAGTGTTCTCACTCTAGCCCCAAACGGTTCTCTTTGATTCAGTGCTCTCTTTTACCGAAGACAGAAATTCATGCCCCCAGCAACAAGCACAGCCTCTATCCTGCAGCAGTAGCAAATGAGCCTTAATATTAGAATAAAGCAGGACTCAAGTGCGGAGCTTTGCAAATCCTCTGGATTGAATCTGGTCAATTGCAGCCCAGAATTTTTGACAATGATATTAGCAAGAGAGAAACAGTAAAGGAAGCCAGGAGCCAGAGACTCACTCCCACGGCTGGTAACCAGCACGTGGCCACATTGATTATGGTCCCCAGACTTCAGGGAGAGTATCGGGGTCACGTCGGGGTGTGGTCAAAGCCACACAAGTCATTTGCAGCCTGTTTATCTGACACTTGATATGCTCCTGGCTCGGACTTGCAGAATTAACTTGGAAAATTAATCATCTGTTGTTTTAAAATAAAGATGCTTCAGCTATTGGGGTTCACTTTTCACCGGGGTCTCCTTCTGCAGGCTGTCACCCCAGCCTTGCAGTGACTGTCTGAAGTGTGATTTCCAGTGAAGTGTGATTTATCTGGAACAAAGAGGTGAATTGAACATCAGCCGGAGAGCCTTTCGGAAAGCTGCAAGTTCAGAAACACCCAGATACTCAGGAATCAAAAAACACCAGCCCCTCTTGGGGAAAAATGAGCGACTGGGAAGCTTGGGCACCATGGGGCCAGCTGTAAGCCACACTCACCAAAACAAACGTCCAGGGCTCTCTGGAAGCAACACTGAAGAAATGACCTTCAGTCATATTGTTCTGGCAAATAAGAAAAAAGAACATCCAATGCTTTGAACACAACAAACACAGTCACAGTAGTGTTTTAATGGCCTTGCTGGCTCATTGCCATAGTGGCGTGACGGCTGTCGGCTGGTGTGGCCGATGGGCTGGGTCCCTCACTCCTGGTGGGGGGCACCTGGCCCTTCACATGCCTGATCAATTTCGACTGGACATCGACACTGGAAATTGATTTTATTTCTGTCTGAGATTCGTGCAGCCTTATAAACATTCTTGAGCTTGGTTGTGGGTGCGGTTCAACTTCTTGGAAACTATTTGATCTTTGTAGGTCTTGCTTTAAAGATTCACGAGGCTGAACAGGAATGGGGCTCAAATTAAAGTGAATGACTCCCCACTGCTGGAGGAACCCCCTTCTGCATTCTCCCCAAAGCCCTGTGAATCTGGAAGTTTACTCATCTGGCTGGTAAGACAGAGACTATTCCCAGCCCTGCAAGGGGACGAGATCAGGTCTCTCTCTCTCTCTCTCTCTCTCTCTCTCTCTCTCACACACACACACACACACACACACACACACACACACACACACACACACGCTGAATGCTCAAGGGTCCTTGAAGCTGTGAGGTAATCACAGCTATGAAGTGAATTCAAAGTCTAGTGAAAGAGACATTTATTCAAGAGGTTATTTAGAACCAAACCGAGGCTCCGGCCAGGAGACCAATCCCAGCTCTCTCTGAGTGTCCCGTCGCCCCAAGGGTGAGGGCCTCCGTTTACAGGGGAAAGAATACAAAATTGTTTTCTCTTGACAAAGGAGATAAGAACCCACTTGATTTCTGGCATTTTCAGTCACTAGAGGAGGCCGGTGTCTCCACACAGCTCACTGATGAAGGAGGCGCGTGACCATCACGTCCATGCTGCCCCTCGGTGACCTGGCCAGCTCATCTGTGTTTGGAACACGCAGGGAGCCGGGGTGCAGCCTGCACAGCTTCTCAGCCCAAGTCGCTCTTTGCCGGGGGAGAACAGCGCTCGGCTCTGTCTCTCTGGGGGGCGGAGCTGAGAAGGCACAGGTAAGCACCCCATGACATCAAGCACCCCGTGACATCAGCGCACCGTCTGCCGCGGCCAGGTAACGTGAACGCCGCTCCACACGGGAGGGCCAGAGCCACTGTCTGACCCCAGCCCGGGGCGTCACTGAGGCAGAGCCGGCTCGGAGCTGCTTCGAAAGGCAGTTTCTCCACACTGGACCCCAGCGCAGGCCAGCACCACACCTCGGCTCCTTGTTGCCTCTCCCCGCATTGCATTTCTTCCCATTTTGCTGGAGAAAACCTGCAGGATTCAGAACCTGGGAAACCGTGGCTCCGGCTCCTGAGAAGATTCTGAGTCAACTGAAGAACCTTCTCGACAACTCGCTTGCGGGCTGTGACCAGGCTACAGGCGCGCTCGGCAGAACAAAGGACGTTTCTGCCGCTGCCGGGCAGGGAGGGAGATGCTACAGGTGCGTTTCTGAGCCTTGAATTGCAAAGGTGTGAAAACACAAGATGTGGGGCAAAGCGGCATGAAGCTGCAGGGCCAAAAAGGGACCCCTCGCCCCTGCCCCCCAAGGGAGCTGACCGGCGCAGGGACTCAGAGGAGCACCCTCCCCTTCCCTGTGGCTGGCTCGGGCAGAGGGCTTAGAAGGGCCAGGAGGAGGTCTGGCATCTTCCCGTGTTTTCTGGGGCAGCGGTGAGAACTGCAGGTTCCCGTGTTAATTCCTCTGGCCCCGGCTGCGGCTGATGCTGCTCGCGTGTTCGACACGTCCCCGGTGCGGCCCGGGGTCAGCGAAGGAAGACCTCAGGGACCGGAGAGGGGGAGTCCCAGCGTCCCTGGCCTGGTCTGATTTTCTCCGGGGCAGGGAAGACTGGGGTCCGGGTTTTCATGGCTCAAGTTTCCCTCAGCATCCAGCCTCCCGGGAATTCCAGAAACTCAGAAGAGCAAATTCAATCTGTGCACAGCTCTAATTAATTTTACCTTCACAATTAAGAAAAAATGATTTTGATTAAAATGACTTCCCCTGGGTAGGCCTGGGCATAAAACAGAGCAATTTATAATCTTTGTTTCTGGTTAATGTCGATTAAAATATCAAGCTTGGGCGACAAAGCAGCCTTGAACACGATCTCTGCCGGGTGCCCTCGGGCCAGGAGGCTGCTTCTGCGAGGGAGGATAAACTCAGATCAATGCCGGCGCGGGGATGAAATGAACAGATTCCTTCAGCAAGCTCATTTCCCATATGCCACCAGCTAATGATTTTCCCCTTCAACTGCCAACTCAAAATTGTGGTTTTCACAGCATCCCTTCTTTTCACTCATTTATAAATACCAAAGCATGTCAATCTAGATCACTCTGTGTTTGACTTCGTTAAATAGTGGTTCAATTAAAACTATCTCTACCCGTGACAACAGGCGGCACACAGATCGAGTCAATGGAGACTAAGTTTTCAGAAACAGAAGCCAGACGGGCGCAGGCTCCATGCATCTGCAGAAGCAGCGTGTCCCGCCTGCGCTGCTGGATTTCAGGGCTGATGCCATTTCACCGTGGCTCGGGGCAAGCATGTCCCGATGCTTTTTTTTTTTTAAGATTTATTTATTAATACATACAAGCTGGGGTACAGGCCAGAGGCGTGGGGTGGCGAGAGGGTTCACCAGAGACAGAGCAGGGAGCAGAACAGGCAGATCAGAAGTACACTGCTGAGGGGAGCAGCGGGCGAGGCAGGAGAGGTCTGCCGCGCCATGTGGGATTCTCCCCGGCCGGGCGTCGAACTCGCGTCGCCGCTGCCGACAGCTCCACAGCGCAGCGCTTAACCGCTGCGCCACCGGGGAGGCCCTCTTAAAATTATTTTTAAAGAATAAGGTAGTAACCTTGGTCTACTGAAGAATGATTTATAGTATTTTTTTAATATAGTTATTTTTTCTAAAACTATTATCCTGCTCCAGGGCAATTTTAAGATTAAAGGAAGAATTAATATGATAGATGAAGGAAATTCTCTATTTCATTCAACAGCATATTAAAGTTGCTATAGATTTTTTAAAAGCATACCATGCACACGGCACTGTAACTTGATTTAACTTTAGCTCTAATTGCCATTTTCCCATGTCATTAAGTACATTTTTGCAGCATCATTTTTTAAATGACTCTGTTGTAGTCCAGGGTGAGGCTAGACCGTGCTTAAGTATCCCAGCCAGCGGGCATTTAAGAGGTTCCATCCAAATCACTGTTATCAACCTGTTGACCTTAGACCAGAGCAACCAGCCATTTCACCAGCAAAGTGGGTTTATTTGGAAACAACGTCAAAGAGCAATTTGTCCCCGGAACAAAAGCCAACAGCACTCACACATCCTCCAGAGGGGGCTCCTGCTGGGCAGAGACACGTCTTTCACCCACTGGGGTGGGGCGTGACCTCACTCTCCCTGGGAGAGGAAGGCGAGCTGGCTCCGTGGCTTGCTGATTGCAAACATCCAGCCTCCCACCTCCTTGAATCAGGGTGTCTGTATTTCCATCTTCACAATCTTTTCCGATACCATGATTGATCACTTTCCTAATATTCTTAGAGGATCAGTTTCCAGAAGTGGCATTTTGCAAAATGCATAAGGATTGGAGGGGAGATTTACCACCACCCTCTACCCCCGCCCCCCAGGCTGCACACGCCTCCTCTCCCAGCACGAATGCGAAACCAAGTCCTCCCCGCGCCCCCACAAGCTGACTGCAGGAAGGGCCTGCTTCTCCCTGGCGCCCCAGGCCTGCTCAGCACTGAGGTCCCTGGGGAGGCCCCAGGGGTTAGCAGTCCACTCAGCCTTGGCCCCCGGGGTTGGAGGCCCCACAGCCCGAGAACACCAGGAAGGCCGAGAACAGGGGAGCACCCCCACTTCCCGCCAGCTGAGCTCGGCCTTCTTGGGTGCATCGCAGTCAACACCAGTCAGCCTCAGGGCGGAGAGACATTTGAGAAAGAACATGAAGACAACGAAGAAGACATAATTCCTCTAGACGTCACTGAATTTTCAAGAAGGGAGACAAAAAATAAGCACTGAATCTGTTACAGGGCAGCCCTGATATAAAATGGGGTGCCTAATTGTGGGTCCTCGCCCATGCACTTAAAAAGGGACTGATAATAAGACACAACTGCAGGCACACACAATAACACTAACACAGGGCTTATTTACAAAAAGACCGGGGAAAAAAGAAAGAAAGAAAGAATTGGTGAATGCATCCTACCAGTTCCGCTGAGCTGGAATCCCAGTGGCGCACCAAAATGCGGGGACCAGGCGATAGAGACAGAGAGCCCCCCCGAAAGCCCACACGTCTGGTTATATAGCCAAACATGGCTGCTTAACTCCACCCTCAGTTCCCAGCATCCTCCCTTTGGTGCTGATGCATTATGGGATTCGTAGTCCTAGGTGTAGTCCTGGGCTCTCTGGTCTGAGGTGGGTGGGGTCTATAAAAACCTCTCTGTGGGGCCTCCCTGGTGGCGCAGCGGTTAAGCGCTGCGCTGTGGAGCTGTCGGCAGCGGCGACGCGAGTTCGACGCCCAGCCCGGGAGAATCCCACAAGGCACAGCAGACCCCTCCTGCCTCGCCCCCTGCTCCCCTCAGCAGTGTATTTCTGTCGATCTGCCTGTTCTGCTCCCCACTCTGTCTCTGGTGAACCCTCTCGCCGCCCCACGCCTCTGGCCTGTACCCCAGCTTGTATGCATAAATAAATAAATCTTTAAAAAAAAAAAAACACTTCTCTGTGGAGTTTGTTCAGAACGTCCTTTCTCCTCCAACAAACCGAGCTAGAGGAGGGCGGCACAAATGGAAGGCAAATCTCTTAAGTGTTTAAAAGCCGAAATCAGCCACACTAGTGGGGCAGCTCGAGTAAGTGACGGTCAGGTGGGGTGCCCCTCGGTCCAGGGGCCTCAGCCTCCACACCAGCGGGGGCAGCCACCTCCAGCACATGTCCACAGCCTTCATCCGCTCCTATTTGGGCCCTTCCCCTTCCTGTCTGTACAAATAGCACAGCTGTGCACGTTCTAGCACCTTCCGTGGACACCAGCGCCCAGCTCGTCGGGTATACACCTAGGAGAGGACCCCAAGTTACAAGGTGCCAAGCAGCTCCCCAAGTAGTCATCCCAGCGTCAGTGACACTTTCTTCTATTTGGGTTTGGGGAAGCAGAGTCTGCAGGATAGACGGCGCTTGGCTGCGCCCCTGGGGTTTTCTGGGTGAGGAATCGCTGGGCCCAGTCACCCGGGCGGGCAGCCCCAGGCTGGGCTGGACCCTGCCGCCGCCGCTTCGTCTGCCCTCGTGAGAGTGTCGGTCTCAAGGGCCTCAGTGATGGCGAAATCAGTCCTAACGCCCAGGCGGGAGTGTGGTGTCCATGTGCAGGCGGCCCCCAGGGGGAGCCTGAGGAGGGCCTCGAGGCCCGCTGCTCTCCGTGGACGAGAATTCTCTCTCAGATCAGAACATGAGAATTATTGTTGTTAAAGTCAGGATTTTATATCAGGGAACACGCGAAGGGTTTAGCGTGTCAGAATTCTCCAGGCAGCAAGCACCGGGGGGTCTGGCGGTGGGCGAGAGTGGGGGCAGGAGGCGGAGGGCCCCACGGCGGTGGTATGGCCCTGGGGGGACCCCATGTCTCTCTGGGGTATGTGGGGGACTCGGAGGTGGGCTTGGCAGGCCAGAAAGAGGCCGACAGGGGCGGGGGGACCGTGGCCACAGAGACGGGGAGGAAGGGTCTCAAGGGGCATGCGGAAGCCAGAACAGCCATGGGGCAGCTGGGGCTGAGGTCGGGCCAGGCTGTGTCCTGCAGGCCGGGAGTGGCCGCTGAGCTGGGCTGTGGCATCCTGGGCTCGGACCCCTGACTCACCCTCGTCTCCTCATGCACTGAAAGGCTGGTGCAGACAAGGGTGCAGCGACAAGCAAAGCCAGACGCAGGAAGGGGACTGACGGGTGGACGGGACCCTGGGGCAGTTCCCATCATCTGCACAGCAGCGTGGCTGGGCCAGGGACACGGCAGGCCAGGCCAGGGCAGGGCGTGCGGGCACCTGTCTCTGCAGCGGCTGCCCCACGCTGCCCCCACTCTGGCTGAGGGAGGCCCCCCGCTGGCCTGGTCCGTCTGGGACAGTGGGGTGTTTGGGGGAGAGGACCCTTCAGTTGGTGGGCTGAGGCACGCAGCAGCCCCCCTCGGGGTGGGCCTCCGGCCAGAGCAAGGCCTCCTGCAGAGAGCACAGAGGCCTCCAGCCCCCGGGTCAGCGCTCGATGCCCGAGGCCTGAGGGCGGACGCTGGCTCTTACTGCCTTCAACCTCGACGGACACTGGCTCTTGTGGGGTCCTGACCTGCTGGGCCTGGGCCTGGCAATGTGGCATCGTGGGCCCCACTTTGCAGGCCTCTGGGCCCAAAGGACAACTAAGTGAGCAGCTCCCAGCTCTTCCTGCAGATGAGCCTGTCTCCATCACGGGCCAGCTCCTATTGCCAGGATCTCTCTGTGTGTGTCTGTTGTGTGTGTGTATGGTGTGTGT
>PVIJ01014913.1:0-38617 GCA_004024925.1 Scalopus aquaticus
AGAAGATGTGGTACATATACACAATGGAATACTATTCAGCATGGAAAGAAGATAAACACATGCAATTTGCAGCGACATGGATGGAATTAGAGGGGATCATACTCAGTGAAATAAGCCAGAAAGAAAGAGAAAAATATCGAATGGTTTCACTTATAACAGGACTATAGGGAGGCCGGGTGGGAGAGCGACAATCAGTGGGGGGGGAGGGGGGGAGGAAGGAGTCCGAGGGAGGGAAGGGAAAGGGCACAAAATGGAATAGAAAAGAACACAAGGGACCATGGAGATCGATCACGGGTGAATTGGTGGTGGGCTACCCAAGGAGAATGCAAAATGTAAAAGACATAAATAACAATAAAAATATATATTATAAAAAAAAAAAAGAAAGAAAAGGATACAAGGGACCTCGGAGATGGACCACGGGTGAATTGGTGGTGGGCTACCCAAGGGGAATACAAAATGTAAACGATATAAATAACAATAAAAATATATATTAAAAAAAATTCCTATGTATGTTTCATCTTATAGCATACAGTTCTGTTTTATTCTAACACACTTGCCTCCAAATCTTTGAGCCAGAATGATAGTCCCATAATATATTTACCCATAGTCACTATAAATCAGCATAAGCTGCAGTCTCAGCAGCACAGCGAGGTACTAGGAGATTCATTTTATCTTGACAGATAAGCTTATCTGGCCCTTGCTACTTAAGGCAGATGGGAGAGAACTTCAGGATAGTAGGTGATTTTAAAACACACAGATATATATGAAAGGCTTGCATAGCTGGAGATATCAAATTGATAGTAAACAGACCAGCTGGGTCTAGGTCTAAGTATATTCTGAGTCCACTTGAAAAATATATAGTGACAATATATAGTAAGTGACAAATGTATAGTATACATTTGTGAGAAAATCAGTCTTTAAAGAATCAAAAGCAAGTGATGATTAAACCGCATTCTTTTTTGATGGCTGAAGTAGAAAATTAGTGATAGGAAAGCTAGAAAGACTACTGAAGGGCACACAATGCTTTTGCCTCATAAAACCAGCAGCTTTGATCTAGTTTTGCTTCCCTGGTCTTCATTTGTATTGGGCAACTATAACATCTTTTAATACAAAGGGAGTTTCTTTTTAATTTGCCAGCAAATGGCATTTATTGGACAAGTTGTTCCTCCTTTCCTTTTTCTTTCTGGCACTTTCCACCATGGTCTTTCTCCACTCTCCCGTTTTTTCCTTTGTTCCCCTGAGGCTTGATAACATTAGGAAAAAAACTTGGATACAAGTTCAGAAAGAAAATGAGTTCAATGTGGTGAATCCAAGAGCTAGGCATTCTAAATGAGCCTGGGACTGGCTCACTGAGCTCTTGGCAGAGCTCGGAGACCTGGCAGGACTCCCTCAGGCCTTCATGGGTGGAGAGCACCTCACCTGACCAGGACACTGGGCCCCTGCAAAGCAGCCTAATCTGCCCTGCCTGCGGGTCACCTCACAGTCTGTAAATACAGGGTGGAAGTTTCCTCTGAGGTGGAGAAAACATAAATAAGGCAGTTTCTTCAGCATCTGCTATAGATTGTGGTGATGTACCTGCATTTACTGGGCTTCACTGATATAAATCATTTTCTCATGAGGCATCATCAGCACTAAGGTAAATGAATCAATTGCATTTTGTCATTATGGATAATCATCAGGTTGTGTATCATATAATTTACCTACTATCAGTTTTTAATAGAGCACATTACATTGAAGCCTCTAGTTGCAGACCTGGAAATGACTTATGGCTCTCAATTTGCTTGAGTCTGTCCTTTCAGAGCTTCTCTATCATGTTCCAGTGATTCAGGCCCCAGAGGACACTGATAGCCCCTAACAGGAATGTAAGAGGACTATCTACTGGAGCAGAATGTTCAGGATCCTCTACGAGTTGCAGGACATCAGGAGGATAAAGAAAGGATTCCCATCATGAAAACTCTGCCCTCAGAAGTTGTAAACAGCTATGTCATACATGCATGCCATCTCTTTTTTGTCCTACAGAGATTCCTAGATAACTGGCACTCATTCAACTGTCAACACAAATAATTAGAAAGATTTTAACTCTTCTAGCTTTTTTTCAGGAGATCTATTGAAGTGACTTTTTGAATGGAATGTTCTTTTTAAAAATGTCTTACCCTGAATTCAGAGATTGACAAAAGATTATGCCTCTATCTCTGGTTTCCATCTTCTAATTTCTTTAATTTTTCATCTTATCATGAAGCTACATGATAACAAATATCTTACTGGAATGTACTATATCAATGTCTGACTTGCCTCACCCTTCATTCTCTCTGCCAGAGTCTTTCTTTCCCCCATTTTAGAATATCATTCACTGACCACAGGGGTGTCAGGATGTTGGGATCTCCTGAGCTAGCACCTCCACAATTTCATGAGTTTGAAAGTCTCTCATCTTTCTTCCCATCCCCTCTTCTTCCTGAGGGTCTAACCCTTTTGCCAAATTGCATTTCCCTGCTTTCTCAGAATCATTCTTCAGCACACATTGCCTTTCCTCTTGACCGACAGGTCCATTTAAAGCCCCAGCCCTCGTTTCCCATATGACATTTGTTTTTCTGCACCTAGTCAACAAGTGAAGAGAACAGAATCATACTGGGTAAAGATAGATATTCAGTCTTACTTCTAATCCAGGGAATACATGTTGAAAGGCAATTACAGATATAGAAAGAATTATATATAATGCCAAAATCTAGAGAAAACATCTGAGCAAGATCAAAATATTCTAAAATTCTGTTATAGTTCCTAGAAGTGATTGTTACAGAAGACAGCATATTGAAAAAGTCCTGGATGGACTTTTTCCATCCAGGAAAAAGTGTGATTCTGTGGTTGTTTTAGGTATCACAAGAACATGGACTATGGGCCTTTCTAGTGGTGCAACGGGTTAAGTGCAGCACTACGAAGCTATCCAGAGCCACTGCGGCACGAGTTTGATACCCGGCCAGGGAGATTCCCACATGGCGCAGCAGACCTCTCTTGCCTCGCCTGCTGCTCCCCTCAGCAGTGTACTTCAGTCGATCCGCCTGTTCTTCTCCCCACTTTGTCTCTGGTGAATCCTCTCACCACTCCACTCTGGCCTAAACCCCAGCCTGTATGCATAAATAAATAAATCTTAAATAAAAAAAAGAACATGGACTATGTATGAGCAGGACCTTACTGGGCAGAGATCTGAGGTACCCCGCCTCAATCCATCTATCTGCCTTACAGATGTTCTACCATGGAAACAGCCAAGAGACTTGTGGGACTGTCCAAAGAATGAGTAAGTGTTCAGGCTCTGGAATAAGACTCTAGGCTCCAATCCTGGCTCTCCTACTTTATAGATGTGTCTCTGAACAAGTTCATAATCTGCCTAAGCTTCAGTTATATCATTCATAATATGGGGATAAACAGTACCATGCTATAAGGCTACTAAATGGATTAAGTGAGATGATCATATAAAGTCCCCAATCACATTCATGCATATAAAATGCCTGCAATTCACTGTGCTGGACTAGAGAGGTTAGGACACAAATGCCAATCAAAGGTGTAACTCAATCACTGTCCAGTCCAAACTCAGAAAACACTGTGATCAGCACAGATTAAAAGTCACTTTGTAAATGAAGACCACATGATGACACAGTAGGAGGAGTGCATCTGTTCGGACATGCTCACTCATCCCGCTCCATGCCACTAGACATACCAAAGCAGGTCAGATAGGGGATGGGGCTGCCAGCTGTTCTCATGTTGGGCAGCAAATCTCATATTTGCATAGCGAGTATACCTAAATCCATTTTAGTTCACTCCTACTGCTTCTCACAAGGAAAGGCTCTGTCCATGGAACTGCAACTTGTGGTCTGACTTGTTCCACCTAAAGTAATTCACAAAGCAGAAACATAAAACTCTCCACAGTATTTTCAGATCTGTCCTCATTTTGGTGGCGATGTTATATTGAGCTGCTGAGGGGACCCAGAGCTGAGCAAGGGACAGTAACAAGTCTGCAAGCCCAAAGGTTGCCCCAACTGTGTAGCATCTTACATTTGGTTGCCGAGAGCTGGGCCTTATACTGCCCTCGGACCAGCCGGCAGGTGGACCCGTCTCCATTGCAGATGCCACAGTTGTCTTCCTTGACAGTGCTTCCCAGCTGGTGATCGCAGCCAACAATCTGACGGAAGAGAGAGAGAGAGAAAGAGAGAGAGAGAGAGAGAGAGAGATGTGTGATTCAACCAGGTGCCTACTGATGGAGGGCTCCACCGTGAGGTCCATCACCACCAAGTGACACGTCCTCCACCCTTCAGGAGGCATAAAATATCCTTCCCAAAGGGGACTAAATTCAGTTGGGAGATAAATCAAACCATGGAAGGAAAAAACAGCATGGCAAAAGATGGTTTTATAGCTCAAATCAACGTACAGAAAGAAGGGTAGAAGAGAGAAAAGTAGAGGGAGGGAATGGAGGAAGGAGGGAGGCAGAAAAAAAGAATGAGGAGGAGAAGAAAGAGTGGGAGAGTGAAAAGGGGGAGGGTGTAGAGGGAAAGGGCTTTTGTATCCTGGGTTCACTGATGTATTCCAAGCAACCAGAATAGTGCTTGGCGAACTGTAAGCCCTCAAATATTTGCTGAATGATAATGAAAATACTTCCTTTTCTAGTGAGCATTTCAACTGAGAGAAACAGACAAGCCAAGAGAAACAAGGGGTGTGTGTGTGTGTGTGTGTGTGTGTGTGTGTGTGTGTGTCTGTGTGTGTGGTGGGAAAGGGGGGTTGGCATGGACAGTGACAGAGAGCTGACATTGAGGCTCCATGATTTGCTGCCCTGTACCAGGCAGAATACATATCTCTTAATTTTCCAAACAATCATGTACAATATCCCCATTTTTATAGGTCAGGACATGACTCTTGCCAGGGTCACTTAGCTAATAAGTAGCTGAGTTCAGAATGCATCTAATAAAATATTTATTCTTACTCTAAATCAGACTTGACGTCACAAGACTTTATTAAATAAATATATGGATAAACTCAGTTGTATCTTTCATCTCTCCTTTCCGTTGCTCAAGTAAAAAAAAAATTGAATCCAAATTGTAACAGGTTGTACCTCTATAGGTCCAATTACATCTAATATCAAAAGACTTATTCCACCCCCAAACGATTTCAATAACTGTCACTGGAAAAATAAAAACTGTAAAATAAAACTGTAGTAACATTTGAACATGCTTGTTTCCACAAAGACCCCACAATTTGTCCTGTCTTTCAAAAAAATGGTTGCTAATATACTTTTTTGAGGTTTGGTTTTCCTCTTTGAACCTTTAATTAATAATTGCAAACACATGTTCAGGCAAAGGTTTGAAAAATACAACTACTTAGCATTGTGTTATATCTGTGCTGTATTTTTAAAATGTGGCCTTGTGCATGTTTTCACTAAAATCATCCAAGCATTTTCTAAAACAGATGACAAAACAATGACTCCTTCAACAGTTACACATTTTCTGAAATGCAAAGATAGCAGGAAAATAGCGTGCCTAGTCCTTAGTCCCAGAACAAATCTGTGTTGGCTGTCTTTATGTGTTCAGCGCGATCAAGCTGCAATTCCCTACAACATTTTCAGAGGCTGCAGGGAGGCCACTTCGGAATTCAGCCACTTCATCCAGGCAGAGCCAAGCAAGTACTGGCTTAAGACTTCCTTGATGTGTCTCTATGTAACTGCAGTGCAATTTTTACCATTTTTAATTAAGGTAATATTGATTTACATTGTTGTTGACATTTGCAAGTACAGGATCGCCCCTACCCCATCAGGTGTAGTTATTGTCGCATTTAAAAATTGTCCTGTATTAATGGAATACTACTCAGCAATCAAAAAATGATCAACTCATTCCATTCACAGAAACATGGATGGAGCTGGAAGGAGTTATGCTCAGTGAAACAAGTCAGAAGGAAAAAGAAAAATATTGGATGGTTTCCCTTATAGGAGAACTATAGGGAAAATGAACAAAGGGTCAAAAAAAAAGAGACAAAACTAGTAGGCAAACTATAGATCTGAGGCACACAGCAGGGGAAGGGAAGGGAGATGGGTCAAAACAGGGATGGGAAGAACACAATGGACTATGGTGATACCCACATGGGTAATGTGGTAGTAGAAGATTTATGGGGACTACACCTCAGTGGAGTAATCAAATATTGTACAAAAATGAACAATGTAAGAACATAAAGTTTCATCAAAAACAAAAACAAATATATTTTAATAAATATATTTAATAAATATATTTAATAAATATATTTTAATAAATATATTTTTAATATATTTTAATAAAAATATTGACTTTTAAAAAAATTTTCCTGTGTAAATGAACAACTCTTTCATTCCCAGATTGTGAGCACAGTTTGAAATGAGTGTTAAGGGAACTCATTTACACACACAAAATTATTGAATTATTTAGTCAACAGTAATTTAAGATCTGCTATGGGCAGAGACTGTGCAATAAGAAAACTCCCTTGTGAGTTTAAACCCAGAGAGGCCTACCCTGGTTGCAATTGCTCCAACCATCATACACAGTGATTGTGAAATGGCAATCAGGACAAAGTTATAAAACACAGATACACAGTACTCTGGAAGCATACCATATGGAGAATCTGATGTGATTAGAGAGGTTGAAGAAGCTTTTCCTGAGTAAGAATATTAAGCTGAGGGGCCTCCCTTGTGGAGCGGGGGTTAAAATCTCAGTGCTATCAAGCTATTAGCAACCACTTCTCATGAGTTCTATCCCTGGCCAGAAAGCTAACCCACATGGCACAGCAGACATCTCCTGTCTCGTCCACTGCTCCCCTCAGCAGTGTATTCTGCTCCCCACTCTGCCTCTGGTGACCCTCTTAATTCCTGCACCTCTGACTTATACCCCAGTTCTTGGACACATAAATAAAAATAAATCTTAAAAAAAAAAATAAAAGAAATACTATAAAAAAAAATCTTAAGCTGAGATAGGAAGGTGGAGAGAGAGTTAACTGAGTTAACCAGACAAAGAGAAGGTGCTGCTGTGGGGACCACTCCATATTTTCCTCCTGCCTTGCTACTAGCTAATTAGAAAGTAAGCAAAAACCAAAGTTGGCCAAAAAAAAAAAAAAAGAAAAAGAAAAAAGTCACCAAATACAAGAAGACCAAACCTCTTGATTGCCTTGGTAGAGCTGAAACCTTTGAGAAGACATGCAGTAATCATTTAGGCAGTACCCAAAGGATCACTGACTACTACTGTTGTTTGTGGTGGAAGAGAGATGACCCTGACTTTACAAGAGAGTGAGCTCTGTGGAAGGGTAAGATAGACCAAGGACATGGGAATTCACACTCTTGGATGTCTCAGATCTGACTAGGTTTGCATCTTAAAGGAATTTCAGGTTTCTGAAAGAGTTTTAAGTTGCTCTGGCAAAATTTTAAAGGGTTCTGATGTCTCTAAAGGAGCCAAAAAGAAGATAATCATGAACATCTCTCTGATCCTGAAGATTTCTTATAGTTCCAAAACCATTTTAGAAAAGGATACCGCTTTCCAGATCCAAAATACCAGTCCGATTAGGAACAGCTAAACAGAAGGTGACACGCTTTAGGGCTGACCTGACCAGACCACCGAGTGAGCGCTCAAGATGTGGGTTTATGGATCCCAGACACGAACCAAGTCAGATCTGACTGGGCTTCAACTTCAGAACTGAAAAGACATATATCTCTCTGACACAACTTTTTCCCCCCACTCTGTATTAATTCCTTTTTCAGATGCCAAAATATTCTCACTCAATTATGTTTAAAATGTGGAGTACTTTATCATCAGATAAAATGTTCTTATTTTGGTCCAAGTAGAAAACAGTTTGAAGTTTGATCAGGAAAATCAATGTAGACAAATCTCAATCTGCTGATCTTGAATAAATGTTAGATTGATTAAAAATTAAACTTTTACATTAACTATTAGATTAATTAAAAGTTAAATTGGCTCTTGGGGACTCCCTTGTGGTGCAAGGGGTTAAGTCTCAGCACTATGAAGCTATCCACAGCCACTGCAGCATGAGTTCGATCCCCAGCCAGGGAGATTCCCACATGGCACAGCAGACCTCTCCTGTCTCACCCGCTGCTCCCCTCAGCAGTGTGGGATTCTCCCTGGCTGGGCTTCGAACTCGCATTGAGCGCTGCCTACAGCTCCACGGCGCAGCGCTCAACCGCTGTGCCACCAGGGAGGCCCCTCACTAGACTGATTTCATCTTGATTTTGTGTGTGTGTGTGTGTGTGTGTGTGTGTGTGTGTGTAAGGATGAATTCTTTATGTGCTTAAGCCATTATTATTTGGGGATTTCTTTTATGTAGATCCAATTCAAATAGTTGCATAACATATTAACTTTAATTTATTAATAGTCTATCTACACACTTGATCACAGCTATTTGAGAGCCCCTGATGTATTAATCTTTATATTTCTGCTGCTTAGTATTGAGTTTTATATTTGAGGTACACAGTCAATATTGGTGAGTCAAATAAACACGGGATAGTTTGCTAATAATTCCAATGTGGGATAGAGAAACAACCTTACACTGCAGTCATCGATGGCACACAAGTATACAAAAATGTGTATATAGTGTATACATTTGTGTATGTGTGTTTGTTTTTGTGTGCACAGATAAATATACTATAAATAGCATCATGAGACCACATGTAAATCTGTGTTGTAATACATGAGCAAGAAGTACTGTACAGGCCTAGTCTTTTAAAAATATTATTTCCCAAATTCACCTACACACATTATTAGTGAAGTGTCATGGAAGGCAATGTTCAGGTCACTTAGTTCCCAGACCCACCCCATTCTGAACAAATCATTAAAGTGAGATAATGGCCACTCATGATTTTGGCAATTGCATGGAATTTTTTGCAAAGGGTGAAAAACAAACTGAACATTTTGACCTAATGCAACTTACTAATATTCTGTTACTAGGTGTCAGTACAATACAGTGTCTCACCTCCTCTACACCCAAAATGACTACACAGAGTGATTTTTTTTTTTTAAGGAAAGTTTTTATCTCAGGTGACAGAAACAGTGAGAAGTTCCAAAATGTATTTGTTGATCAAATGCCATTAGCCAATCATCAACCTGTGCTTTTACACAGTGATATTTACTTTGCATACACATGCATATGCATGCACACAGACACACAGTCCTTCCTCTTTGAGAATACGCACACTTAATAGTGCTGATTTTTCTTCACTCCCCTTCAGGATTTATAAAAGCGAGGGGGGGAAATCCTCCCTAAACAAAAAACTGGGATGATAACATCTAATCCAAGTTGGCTCACAGATGTAGCATGTTGAACAGATTTTAGGCATCAGGCCTACAGTATATGCTGATAAGGGTTTCTTCCTTTCCTTTACAGAGCTAACAGCAAGTGAACAGGCAGCACACAAGACTGAAATTCTCTAGACATTAAATTATGTATCATAAAATGTCTTTCCTAGAAGCCACAGGAGAAAGAAAGATTGCTATGTGAATAACTTGGGGAATGTAAACAAACACAATTCATAAGCAGATACCATGCCCCAGACTGACAAGCTTAGATGGGTTCACTCTGGCCACACTTCAAATGGTTTCCCATAAGGACCTCAACTTCTAGCATCAAATACTGAGTCAGTGATGTCAAGCTTTTCTTGATCCAACACCATGAGGTAAGAAGCTTTTAAATTGCCTTATTTTCAGCACTGAAAAAGAGAAATATGGAAAACTAAACTCTGAAAATCTGAGCACAGCTGCTCTCATTTATAATTATTCAATTCATATAGAACTTCATGGGGAAAGTGTGCTTTTACATACATTTTTACTTATTTACTATTTATGTTAATAGGGAAGATAGTATATCTCCAACCTCAATCTCAAAAGATTTAGATATTGGATAATTTGTTTATGCTTTATCTTTTTACAAAATGATTTACAGCATATACATAGGCTAGAGACCAAATGTAACATATACATATGACACAACACAATAAAATCTCAAAAAAAAAAAAAAAACAAGCAACTGGGAAAATGAAAATGAAGCAAAGAGAATAATAAAGGTAATAAAGATGAGTTAAAGCCAGAAAGGAAAGAACTACACAGAATAAACTATGAATCCTATATATTTGCTAGCTGTGGATCACATCTGTGGATTTGAGCTTTTGAGAAAAAAGGCAAACACGAGCAATTAAGGGTCACAGCATCTGCTGGATCTTTTAGAAAATATATAGGGTAACGCACTCCTTGTGGTAGATACAATAAATATTTGTGGAATGAATGAATGATAAACTGGATTAGGAGAATTATAACTGCTCAAAATACCAAAATCTTACATATATATCTCCTGTAAGTTTTCTGAAAGATAATGCCATGTAACAATATCCCCCAAACATTTGAGCAATTAAATATGAGAAGTTTTAAGGAACTGGCTTTTCAATAACCCTGGTGAACAGATATGGTCAGGAATTTTGGTGTAGGCAAATTTAAAAAATTCAAACAAATCATCTAGGTACAAAGCACTATGATGGTTCAATTTTATTTAAAGATAAACCTTGCAGTGCTAAGGGTTGGGCTGACATAAATATGCACACGTGCAGCTGTTTTCCTACCACAACCTATGGCAGACATTACTAATCAACTGCACGGCTCTGCCATCAAGATTTTATGTGGTCCCAGATCCTCTATGAAATTGTTCTCTAGAAGCCAAATACAGTAGACCATGGTTGTCATACAAGCACACTAAAATGATTTACTATTCCAGAGTTAGTAAAATGAATTGATTGATGATATTTTCAATGATTTTCCACAAATACTGCTTTTAAGACTAATAGTCCCTAAGATGTGAATGATTTAAAGTACAGGTTACAACTTCGAAGTTCTGAGACGATAACTTTCTTAAGGTTACATCGCTGGTAACTAACAAAACCAAAATTCTGAACACTGAAAAGACACATTATGCAACATTTACTAAGGGCGGTGATGAAGGGGGATAACAATGTTAAATAACCTCATGGATATCACTGGAGTCAGACTTGCACACAGGAATGAACAAGCAGCTTCATCTGTAACACTCAATATGAAAACAGTAGGGGAAGTAAACGGGAAGGTGCCACTCCCTATCTATACCTGTGCTTCACACCTCCTCAACCCTCCCTGCCCCCATAAGCCTATATACCCTACACCTCTCATGCTTTCTTACGGGTGCTTTAATTTTCTTCTTTATGTATTTGTTTCTTTTGTTTTCAGCTATGAATTTCAATGAGAAAAAATGGTCCCTGGTCATTCACAAAAGTGCTACTAGTGGTCCATGAGCTATGTTTAGTATTTTCAAAAGCCTAATGGAAATATATTTACCGGCAATAAAAACACTAAGGTCACTGAAACACCAATCATCTCATTATACAAATAAGCTAAATCCTGATCTTTACTACATTTATTTTTAAAATTGTATTTGGGTCATTAAGTCATAAAGTGGGAAACAAATTATTACTTAATATATGCAGTGTTTTCAGTAGATGGAAATTTCCAAAACACAAGACCCATAGGAAAAAATAATAAAGGACTCCTTTGTGTTAAAAAATTGGGAACCATTGCTATAGTCCTTTGTTTCTTGTTCAAGTACCCTTGGGAGGAGTAACACATGGATTTGTTGATTATACTTAAATTAAACCAAATCAACTGGGCACGAGGCATTCTGCACTGGCTGTTACGGTGCCTTGGGGAATGCACATAAGCACTAGGCAGGGTCCCAATCTCAGTGAGTTGCTTTAATCAGATGATTTCCTCAAAGCAGGTGGGAACAGACAGGGAGTAAGATCACTAAGATGAAAGGACTAGGGTACAGAGAAGGAGAAAGACAGACAGGAAAGCCACTAGGAGAAGGGAAAGTAAAAGAGTGCCCAACACTTGAAATATCTAGTTAGGTGCAATATATATTTTCTCACTTAATTCTTTGAAATTGATATATAATTGACATATATGAGCCTTAGATGTACAAAACAATGATTTCATATTTGTATTTATTGCAAAATGATCATCATAAGAAGACTAGTTAATACTTAACTTTATAATGTCCCTGAAAATTAGCTAAAACTGTATCGATTAATATTTTGCAAAAGCAAAACTGAAACTCAGGAAGTTTCAACAACTTGGCCAGGACCAGGATCATATCACTAGAATTTGGTGTAGCCAGACTTGAAATCCAGGTTGAGCAGAACCACGCCATCGAGTAACCCTTCTATTCTGTGGGGTATGTGTTCCTCCTGGAGGCTAAAAGGGCAGTGAAGAGATGGGGTGGAGGAGGAGAAACACGCTTGTCAGCCACATCTTGTTGCCAAAATCAACAACAGCCTGCAGCTCTAAGTACAAAGATTTGAGCACCAGGGAAAAATAAGTGAGATCATTACAGTCAGTAATTTGAAAGCATCTCTTCATTGGGAAGGATTTCTTTCTTTTGAGGAAACATCAACTGAATTGATTAAAAAAAAATATCAGTCCTGCACATACCATAGGGAAATACTGGGGAACACTCAGAGGTTATTAGACTAAAAGATGAGATTTAATTCTCCTATACTCTAACAAACCACAATGTGAAAAAAAAAAGTCTATGAAAGTAATAGAATTCTCTTTCTTTCAGGCAAAGTCTTCCCCAAAGGATCCTCTCCATACATGATGTTCTCTGTTCTGGGATTCCCTAGTTACTGGTAAGACCACTCAATTTCCTCTTGGACTAAACAGAATCCTTATGATCACCACAAGGGCTTCTATTACCTGAGTTACTTCTCTGACCTTCTCTCTCTCCGTCTTACTCGTCACACTGTTCTTCAAACACACCAAGCACTTTCTCGTCTCAGGAACATTTGTTGCCTCTAACTGGAACAGTCTTTCCTAAATACTTCAACAGCAGCTGTCTTATCTCCTTTATGCTTCTGTTGGAAACTTTCACCTTTTTAATAAGGCCTACTTTGACGAGACAATTTAAAGCTCTATCCCTCCTCAGACCCAAGTTCTTTTACCCTGCCTCATATTTTTTATTCTATAGCACTTATTTTATAGTACAATACAGTTTTCCTATTAAGTTTTTTATTTCCTATCACCTCCTAGAACATAACACCACAAGGTCAAAGGGTATAATAATATAACAAGCAAATAATAAAAAATTGTTGAATGAATGAATGCAGTATAAGACAAGGCCACAGGGGACAGGCTTACATTATGGTTTCAAAGAATTTTCCTCCTTGTCCCAAACTGGAACAAAACTTTCACCACTTAAACTTTCTGCCACTAGTTCTGAAGACTGAAAAAGAGCTCTGTCAGAAAGAAAAAGACCTCTATGAATGTATTTAATAGCATTGTAATCTGAGAGTTTAATTTCTACTTGTCATTTTGCCTGTTACATCTCTAGTCCTTTACCCACTACTCCGGAATTGCCTTGGGGGTATAAATGCTTAGTATTTCTGAGCCAATCTCCCTCTGACCTCTTTTCCACTAGACACAGTGCTCTGGGCTTCATGCCCTAGCTCTGGCACCAGCTCTGGACCTGGAGATTCACTTTGTACTGGATCTCCTCAGCACCTGCTTCTTGCTTTTCCTAAGGGACTTTAGCACGAATGTACTCTACCCAATACTCTGTGTGAGCTCTAACACTCTGACTGGTCATCTGGTTAGACCAGAGCTACAGTTATTCTCCGCCTCCAACCCACCTGTCCCGACCCTCATCTAAGAGCAGAACCTTAACAACCTTTGCCATTAAAGTCTAAAACTTCCCCAGCAATGAGATTTGGTCAAGTGCTATTTAAACAATGTCCTATTTCTATTTTTTAAAGATTGTTTGAGCTACAGATATTTTCCTGTGATTATTATTAGACTGTTTATCCTGTAGTTCGAGAGACACAGGAGGATCTCATAGTTCTATAAAGCAAAGGGAAAAAAGGGAGATGTCAATGCTAGGGCTATGAAACTGTGGATAGAAAGAAGGATCAATCTATGAGACTGCAAGCATTTTAAAGAGATTTTTTTGTATCGCCTTTCTTGAGATGAGGCGTCTGAGCCATCTAATTGCTGGATAAACTCCTTAAGAGGCCAAAAGAGAATGAATAAATATTATTTCCAACATTCATTAAAGTTCTCAGGTGCTTTCAGTTTATTTTGTTCCTCTCTACTTCATGGTCAAGGCCAAATTCTCACTAAAAACATCTGTTTTCTTGCATATTGTTTTTAGTTAAATTTGTTTGTCTAGTAGTCCTCAGCAAAAATCCTAAGAATTAACTCAGTATAGTCATTTGTGTGTACAGACACCAGAATTCATTCTCAGCACACAGCCAGGGGACTTTTCTTTAACAGGCTGTCTTTTCCCTGCCCTGCTTCCATAATTAGGGTGTCTGGAGAATGCGAAACAAAATTATACAAAGGCCTGACCTCTGGCCTTGCTTCTGTCTCTCAGACTGTGAAGTACCCAAGAGGGAAAGTGTTGAATTTGGCCTCACTTCACATGGCATTAACTGTAATTCTTTGTGAATTGTGGTGACATCACAGCATACTTTGACATCACTGCTCAGACTCCCTTCGGCTGCTGGGCATACAGTACATAGTTTTTGTTCAAACACAAGAGTCCTTTGTTGAAAAGGAAGGATAGCAGCTGTCTTCTGCCTGGGTACATACGTGGATTTACTGGGAATGGATCTGTTCAGGAAGTCACCACAAAGTAGCCATTCTGCTAGGATGCTAGAACTCATTCAAAAAGAGTGTTCTGGAAATTTTGGTGAAAATTTACATCTGAATAGTTCAAAATTCCAGATATGGGCCATAATTCAGCAACATTTCTACATACAATAAAGCTTTCATTTTCATGTCTGCTTAGGTTACCTGAAGTCAATAGTTCAAAAGCAGCTACAGGCTGGATGGATGTGTGTATCAAGGCTGGAGGTGAACAAAAAAGGAAGGTAAAGAGGGATGGAACTATCTCCCCAAACAGTTCTCCTCCCATTATAACTGTTCAAGAATATCAGATCCCGAGTGCAGGAGGGCTTGCGCTAATCTTTGGCTCTCGAGACAATTCTTTCCCAGAATATATTTTTTATACTTATTTGAAGCCATGAAAAAGGCAGCATGACATTACAGGGAGAACAAATGACAGAGTCTGGGGAGGTGGATGGTTTACGACCACTTGCAGAGTATGTCACATACTCTCAGTATGCAATTTAGTTCACTCATGAGTTATGAAGCCCCCTGTAAGGATTTGACTTATATAAAAAGTCTCTATAAGAAGATGGAGTCCAGGATCTAGCACATAACATCTCTGACCATTGATCTTGAAATTTCCAGGACAATTCTATTTTCAAATTTTCTATGTCACTGTGCCCATAATTATCAGAGCATGAGAGTCGATGACATTGGACGAGTATGTGATCATTGTGTACACATGAGGCACCAGCCCAGTATGTATGTGTCCCAAGCTGTGGAGGATACCCTAGAGATCAGCACCTGTGAACTCGCTGCCCTGCGAGTCTAGGCGTAGGCGCAAGTTTGCAAAAGCTCAGACCCATTTCAGTCTCTCTGGATTTGACAACAGCAAACATGAAGTAAGAGTACAACTAACTTCAGGCCCATAAGAGAAAACAGATTCTCCTTTAGAGAACAGAGAAGGTGGAACTTTATGGGAAAATGGGTTTTTAAGCCCGCTATTCTTTAAAGTAGCCAATGAAATAGCAACAAACCTGGCTGACTCTGGTAAATGACCCCTTGGAGTTTTTAAGGATTCTGCTAGGAAAAAAAAAACAAAAAACAAAAAGAAAAAAACAAACAAAAAACAAAAACCTCTCTGGAATTGCTGTGGGGTAGCAAATCATCCCTTCTACAGCCCACTCAAAGAAAGAAGAATGCTTAGGATTCTTAAAATATCCTTCCTTGGCTCTCCAATTCCAGACCACTAATCTGGAGTTAATTCTGGGAGCACTTTCAAATATGTACCAGTAAATAACAGTCATTAAATGTATCAGTACACACAACATAGAGATGTCTCAAAATCATTCTTCTAAAACCTGCAGTCTGTGGGAAAGGTAAGTTTTCAGGTACTAAAGAACCTGTTTCTGGGTCCTGCTTTCCCTGTGGGAGCGTGCATCCATATGAACATGCTGATATGACAGCTGAATTTCATGAAAGGAAATGAGCGCTCAGCAAATCCATCTTGGAGCAAGGATTATTCAAAATCTACGTTATGGGAAGAAATCCTGAATATGAATATGCCAGCTATATTTAATGGACCAGAAGTTTCCTGAGCTGCCAAATGTGGTGACTGGGTTGGACTGGAAAAAGGCTAAAGGTTACACTGGTCAACAGTGAGATCATAACTGACTTAAAAAGGCCCTGATCTGTAGTATCGTGGTGTGCTGAACAGGAATATAACCCTGAAAATTTTTTATTAGCTCTCGTTTT
Organism: Scalopus aquaticus; assembly: GCA_004024925.1. Classification (NCBI taxonomy): domain Eukaryota; kingdom Metazoa; phylum Chordata; class Mammalia; order Eulipotyphla; family Talpidae; genus Scalopus; species Scalopus aquaticus. Next base: position 16,440 of record PVIJ01014913.1, read on the forward strand.
GAAGATATTTCATATAATTCATTTTGTATGTTTCACCGTGCAAATTTATCCAGTAGGACAGCATCAACATCCTAAAGCAGCCTAGAATGATGTAATATTACATCGCATTGCATAATACCATCATGAACACATCATCCAGAGTTGACTGCATCATTTTCTCATGCAATATAATACTACTGCTGAAGTAAGCAGTGCACTACAGAAAGCCCTGTCGGAAAGGTTGAGCATTGAAAATATTTCAGACTTTGTGCGAGACAGTTTAAGCTACTGTTCCATAGAACTGTTACTATATTATCCATTTAGGCACAATACAGAACAGTAATGCCTTGAAAGTGCGTTAATAGTGTGGACAATTTCTATTCTATTCGTGGGGAAGTGACATTTGTCAACCAGAAGTAAAGTATCACTTCTCAAGTGAAGAAGGCTTATCATCTTTACTTCAGATGCAAGGTTGGTGACCAAGACAAGCCTTGGGTCCCGCATATATGCTGTGCTACATGTACAACACAGCTTTCACATCGGTTAAATGGCAAAAGACCATCAATGTCGTTTGAAGTCTCCATGGTGTGGAGAGAGCCAAGCAACCACATAAAAGACTGTTACTTCTGCTTGGTTCTGCCTCTTTCTGTTGGAATAACAATGACAAAGTAGTTGAGAATAGTCTACCCGAACATTCCATCTGCATTGAGATGACTGGTTCAACAACTTGCTGCAGGGTGATGTGAAACAAGCATGGAATGCTTTTCGCCTAGTGTCTACAAACTTTCTTGGGAATGTTAGGGCAGAAAACTACAAGGAACTAGTAGAAGACATGTTGATATGGCTGCAATATGTCCCTAAAGATCCACTTCCTTCATTCCCATCTGGATTTCTTCCCTAAAAACTGTGGTATGGTTAGTGATGAACATGGCGAACATTTTCATCAAGATAGTGCATCAATGGAACAAAGAAAATGGTCCACTACAATGCTGGCTGACTACTGCTGGACATTCCCCAGAGATGCTCCTGTACAGCTGTACAATAGACAAGCGAAGAAATAGAAGAAGTAGCCTATGACTTGATTTTTTACAGGTATTGACCATAGGCCTATTACTATTGGCACGCATTTTGTGATGTAAACATCCATTTATTGCAGATTACAAAAATACTAGAGCCAAAATTAGAATTTGACTGTCATATTCGTGTTGAGCACATACAAACTGATAGGAAATGTCTAATTTTTTTTTAAAGATTTATTTATACATACAAGCTGGGGTACAGGCCAGAGGCGTGGGGCGGTGAGAGGGTTCACCAGAGACAGAGTGGGGAGCAGAACAGGCAGATCAGAAATACACTGCTGAGGGGAGCAGCGGGCGAGGCAGGAGAAGTCTGCCGCACCATGTGGGATTCTCCCAGGCTGGGTGGCAAACTCGCATTGCGCGCTGCCGGCAGCTCCACAACACAGCGCTCAACTGCTGCACCACCAGGGAGGCCCCGGAAATGTCTAATTTTATTTCAGTGATATGACTTTTGTAAAAATTTGTTGACCAGTGTTATCAATTTGGCCACCCTTTCAAACTCGAGGGTTGTGGGTTTAGGAAAATCAGCTGCATTTTGCTGAATCATTGCAATATGAACACTGGCAAAATGAACTGTTTCTTCTTTCATTTTAGTAAAAAACAATTTCACTTAGAAGCCCCGAGATAAAAAGAAATGACTACATACATTTTTCCCATTCAGAAAGATTAAGAAAATTCCACTAGCCACCTACTCACATAGCAGAATGAATGATTCTTCTCTATCATAGTCCTAGTTTAAAACCAGCTGAAACTATAAATTTCAAAGAATTCAACAATCAGCAGGTCTCATACAGAGTAAAATTAATTTCACATTTAAATACAGAAATGGTTTAAAAATCAGATTTCTTTAATAGCTATAACTGATTATTAGTCAGTTTTCTAAAAAAAAATTAAATATAATTATAGCGTTCTCATATAGATGATAACCCCTGAATAACCTGGGGGTTGGAGACACCATTCTCCTTCCCCTCACGCAGTCAAAAATCTGTATATAACTTTGGACTCACCAAAAACTTAGCTGTAAATAGCCTACTATTGACCAGAAACCTTACCAATAACAGAAAGTCAATTAACACATATTTCATATGTTAGATGTATTATATATGGTATCTTGCGATAAAGGAAAGAAAATGTAATCAAAAGTGTTAATACTTAGCATCTGAGAAGTGTGACCCTATACCTCTGAATCATATGCAATGCTGTCCAAATGTTACTTCAATTTTAAAAAAGGGAAGAAAAAAGAAAATCATGAAGAATAATGTACTGTGTTTATTGAAACTGTAAGTTTATGTCTTCTGTTTACAAGAAAATCCACATTTCACTGGCCCACACAGTTCAAACCCATGCTGTTCAAGTTTCAACTGGATATGTGCCATCATCCAAACTCTCTAAAAGTACCTGAATTACCTGCATCAGTGTCCTCACCATAAGGTGCTTCCTGGGGGACCATGGCAGAGAAGAGATTTCAAATTTTTATGATTCATGAAACAATTATGATTTAGTTATGCTGCATCATGTAACATTTCTTTTGCATGTATTATGTACAAAGTACGTAACTTGAGATAATGGGTTTAAAAATATATATTTAAAAATATATACTGGGTCCTTATCAATACAACTATGTGAATCTAAACAGAAAAGCGCCTATATTCTGTAAGATTGGGTCTATCAAATGCCATATTTGCTAGATTATTGGTTTTAAGATATTCAAACTATTTCAAATGGAAATAGGTTTTGAGCTAGGCTTCATTCCATTTTTCAACATTAAAATTTGACTATAAAGATGAAATATTTTCTGTAAGTACAGGCATATCCCAAAGGTATCACTTTGGGATAAAAAACCCAGGGTAGATGAAAACATCTGCTCTGATTAGTATGAGGACTTTTGTAAACATGCTGCTCCCCAGAAGATCTGGCCCTTGAGTTCTCTTATGACTTTCAACCTCGATTTTTAAATTCTTTCTAATGACTGTGTCAAGAGCACAGATACATGGATTTCCATAATAGAGGAAACTTCACTTGTCCCGGGGGGTGGGGGTGTGTGTGTGTGTGTGGTGGTCCCAGCTGAATTTCACACAGTCTCCTGTTTTGTGGCTAGTGAGTGACTGGCAGTTTTAAGTGGGAAGGCAGGAAAGAAATACTGTTAGCAACAATTATAGCTGGTAAATTATATTAGGAAACTAGAGACTCTGGCAATGAATAATTCTCATAATTCTGATGTCAAAAACAGACAACAATAGTGAAGGCGAAATGAAGCACCTACAGTGGGCTAGGTACTGTCAGGTGTTTGCAGAATTCTCGAAGCCGGTGTAGAAACTCTGTATCGAAGACAAAACCAAAGCAACTTCTTAAGACACCCACCTAGAAAATGGCAAAATTTGGATCTGAACCTCTTTCTAATATTCTATTCCCATTACACCGGGTCACCTAATATACTAGAGGAGTTTGAAGTAAATGCACATATTAAAAAGAATAGAGCTGCATCACATACATGCCTGCTACCACATGACAGAACACTGCTTTAAGAAATGGTTTCCGCAGGGACATTTGTACCACTCTGCTTCAAAGCCCAGTCCACCACGTATCAATAATGTTTACCAAGTTTGTACCTCAGCATCCAAGCTCAAAGCACCCAAGAGATTAGCTGCTTCCAAAAGGCAGTTTATTGGGAGACAAAAATTTCCAAGAAAAAATCCAAGGCTTTTTACAGTGGTATAAAGATAAGTCCCCTACAAATTTATTTCCAACACGTGCCCATAGCTTGCCTTCAGCATCAGTGCCATTATTACCTTAAACAGAGGGAAAAACATCTCTGGTAGCATTTGGCAAGATGAAGGAGGAGAGAAGAGTGAGAGAATGGAAACGAACTGAACTCAGCCCAAACACAGCTCACATCTGGGCAGCCAAACCCGGCAGAGACCTTACAAGCTCTGCCAAAGGCCAGTAATTGTGACCTCAGTGTGAACTTTTGATTTGTATACTGCAGTGTCAAAGGAGAGACAACCCAGAATGATGCCCCGTCAATTCTATAGCAAGCTGACTGGAAGGCAGCCTCTGCTTCCCCGATATGCTCTGGGTCAAAAGACCCAATGCCTGAGGCAAGAGTGCCCAGTGACCGCTATCAAACCACCTTTATTCTCAGCTCAGACTCTCTGTGTAAAAGATAAAATTAAAACATTCGGGAAGCCTATGAACAGAGTATTTTCACATTAGTCTTTGAGAACCACATAGAATTCTAAAATATAGAGCATTTTCTAGTTTGGTTTCCAGAAATGTTCCAGATTGCAGTAGCAGAGGTGATGCTACCATGGGGAGAGTTCTATGAGAAACTCACATCCACATATACTCCTGTTTCCAGGTCTCAGCCAAAAGTCCATTTTGTTTCAAATTTCCTAAAGTGAGGGCAGTATCCACTGCTGAGTACAAATATGCTATTGCTTTAAAATGCACATCATCCAGGTTATATCCCTGGATCAAGCACTTATAGTTCCACAAGTGGTAGCTTCTTGTGCAATGGGATCAGAACTTTCATATGCAGCACCTCTCTCAACTATAATGCTAGCTATTGGGTATAATGAGATATTAAAAAAAGAGACTTCATTTTGTAGGTTGTCATTTAAATTGCAGATGTGGATTCCTGCATGGCCAATGTCTACTTGTTATCATAAATCAATCCATGCATACATCTCAGGCTGCAGCTCGATGAGACACTCATTGGTATGCAAATGGGGTAAGTTCCACTTTTATTTCTTTTCTGCCTACAGCATCTCACTACTTTAAAGGTTATTCTCTGAGTTTGGGAGCAGCAACTGAGAAAGGGTAGAGAAGAATACACTTAAAGGAATTCCATGCCCAAACATTTACAAATTGCCTAGAGAAGCTGAAGAAGTTTCTGCACCATGATCTCCATCATAATGAGCAAGTTCTTTACTGAACACTTTTTGTGGGAGTGGCATTTTAGACCTCTTAAAGGGAAAAAGACCAAAAAGTCACAGCCATGCTTTGGAGGGCTCTACAAGCTAGAAGTATGGGTGTAAAAGTAGGAAGCAGAGCTGGTGGGAATGAAAAATAGTACAGCTGCTGGGGAAAGCAGTATGGTAGTTCTTCAAAAAATTAAACATAGAATTACCATATGATCCAGCAATTCCACTTCTCGGTATATACCTAAAAGAATCAAAGGCAAGGAAACTGTTACAGGACAACCCTGATATAAATGGGGTGCCTGTCTGTGGGTTCTCACCCATGTGCTTAAAAGGGACTTATAAAACTCAACTGCGGTCACACACAATAAAATTAATAAAAGGGTTTATTTACAAAAAGGGAAGGGAAAAAAAGATAAAGAATAAATTGGTGAATGCGTCCTACCAGTTCCACTGAGCTGAAATCTTTATGGCACACTTGAAAACCTAACAATCCACAACCACGAGCAACCCGCTCCCCCCAGCTCACAGGTCTGGTTTTTAAAATCCCAAAGCCTTTTCTTAACTCCTCCCTCAGTCCTCAGTATCCATTCTTTGGTGACGATGGCATTCTGGGATTTGTAGTCCTAGGTGTCTTGGATCTCTCTGGCTTGAGTTGGGGGTGGGGTCCTGGAACACTCCCCATTCCTGAGGACCACACACTTACAATATGAACAGAAATTTGTATGTCTATGTTCATTGCAGCACCACCCATAATAGTGGAAAGGTAGAAATCCAATGGCAGAAGAATAGACAAAATGTGGTATATGTTGTTAAATTGAACAAGGAGGCCATAGATGGAGGGGGCTCTAATATCATGGTGGTTTACATAAGAAACTAAAATCCAATTGTGAGAAGGCAAATGCCTCAAGGTTACAAAATCAAAGCATTAAGAACAACCACTCACAACCAACCAACTTGGATTGTAATTATAGCCAATCAAATAATTTCCTTTCTTTGATTCCACACACACTTTATGGGACTTTCCCTGGCTTCTGTCAGCAGAGCCTCCCTTAACCACTGCCAATTTGACCTTTTTGAATTTTTTTGAATTGATTTGAATCAATAAATTCTCAAGCTCTTAAAAATTTTAATATGACACAGGTTATCTTTTAATAGGCCACATAATGGAATATTATTCAGCGATAAAAGGGGATGAAATACTGATACATGTGCAAATCAGTTGACCCCAAGATTCTCAGTATTGGTCTCCTCAGGACATCCTGCTCTTACATACAAAGTATTCTGAGCTAAGAGCAATGACATCCGTTGAGGCTGAAAAGCTTCTGTTCTTGCATAAGTCTTTCACCTTCTCCTAATCAAAGACAGGATTATCATGTCCTAAGCTTCTGCCCTTTTCCTAAGTGACAAATGTTCCCCCTTTTATCACCTAGAAGGAAGTACTTTGGGGGTCTCATGTCCTCTCTAAGGATCTCATTTTTAGGTTCAGAGTAAGGATGAAGGAACCCTTTCTGGTCTATCATGTAAAACCCAGCCCCGCCCCCCCCCCCCAACACAGGATAATTAGTCCTGGTCTACTCCAAATATATATACATATATAACAAATTGTGGGTTTTTCTCCTACTGATCTCTTTGAGGCTAATTTGTTCATCTTTCCCTTCTTAGGGGACTCCAGAAGGGTTGAGGTTTTCCCCTTGCACCCTGAACATTCTACAGTCTGGATGAATCTTGAAGACATTATGCTAAGTGAGATAACTGGACACAATGGATAAATATTATATGATTCTGATAATACATGTCATTCAAAATAGTCAAAATCACAGAAATCGAAAGTAGAAAGACAGTTACCAGGGGCTGAGGAGGAGGAGGAGTGGGAAATTACTGCTTCATGGGTTATGAAGTTGCAATTTGGGAAAATGAAAAGTTCTGAAGAGACATGATGGTGATGGTCTCTCTTCATGCCACTGAACTGCACACCTAAAAATGTTTAAAATGCTAAAATTTTTTTGTTATGTTTTCCTGAAATTAAAAAAAAACAGGTAGAGAAGTAACAGATATAATTAACACAAGGAACAGAGAAATGAAAATGGATAATGAAATATATACTCTCACACTAGTTTATATACTCTAACCCTGGTTGGTCCTATGGCCTCCTCCTACTTGGACATGGACAAAGCCCCTGTGTTTGCATTCCCTGTTCTTCCATGGAGCAAGGTTTAAATGGACCCAACCATACTACATAGTGTCATAGAGTAATTACAGCTTTGGGGGCAGATGGATCTGATTTGAATCCAGCTCTGTTACTTAATCATTGCATAAGCTGTCCATGTTACCCCATGCCTTGATGTTTTGGTTTCTTCTTTTGTATAATAGTACCAATAACACTACCAAAAGTTGTTTTAAGGATTCATAGCAAGTATGTAAAGCTCTTGGGAGTTTACTAATAGGAGCAACTGCTGCTGCTGCTGCTACTAACTACTACTACTATTACTATACTAATTATAACAACCAATACAACTAAGGAATTAGAAGAAATGGAAAATGAAAGCAAGCAGATGCCAATGCGTATTTTTAAAAATTGTTTGCTCTGTTCTTCAATACTCAAAAATTGGAACTCTTATTTTATATACAAATTGTTATTCATTATTCAAGTGACTTAATTTTCTCTCTCAGAAGCTGTTCACTGATCAAAGATGAGGAAGGAAAAGGGATAATTGAGAAAGCAGGTACCAAAATTCAGAGAAAATTCACCACTAGGAACACTTTGGTTGAGCCCTTGGCTGGCCTTCCTGTCTTGCCACATCTTGGCATCCACCCTTCATCTCTCCATGTGTCTTAAACCCCTCTACAAGGAAGAAAGGTCTCCACAAAGGAGATATAGTAACAGACTACCTACAGGAACACACTCCTTTATCAATACGGACAACTGAGAATTGTCTGTCTTTATTTGTCTGAATGGGAGAATAAATGGTTTTATGTACTAGACTGGGGGTACAGATGGAGCTGATTTCTCATCAGCCTGGGAAGAATTGATGAAGGAGGTGAGATGTGAGCTGTGAATTAAAGAATGGCAGCAATCTGTTGGAACAATAAAGGCAGACTGCCAAGTCCCCCCAAATCGGAAGCAGACTAGAAGCCTGGTCTGGGGCTTGAATCCAGGTGGGCCCTGATTCCAGTGCTGGTACTAGACACATTTCTTCAGACTGCAAACCAGAAACTTCTTTCTTAACAGCCCCACAAAAATCTTGCTGGAATCCATTAAGACATTGTTTGAACCCTGGTGAACTTTTGGCTGAAGAAGAGAGGAGGCTCGTGTTTGCAGCAGAAGGTTCATCTTGTCCTAGTACAAAAAGATTTTAGTATGAACCAACACAGGGGTTTTCTGTGGCTTGTCTACCAGCATTAAATTCTGAGCATTTTCAGCCCATCAGGTTCACCCACCAAGGGGTGAAGCATGTTGCTCACTACTAGGGAACAGAAGAGCGACTAGATAGTCTCTCCTGGGCAGCAGGAATAGTAAAGTCATATCCATTTATAAAGACATTTTTTATGCCTGAGCCTGTACTGCAGTACTCTGTTACAATTACTAATATCCATGAAGATGGCAAATGTCCATGCAATTTCAAAACCATTACCTTAATAAATTATTTTCTATTACAGACAAAGATCTGGGCTATTTCTTAGGCTTTATCTCTAAGCAACTAAAGTTCTGGACTTCTATAAGTTCTAAGAAGCTTCTGTCAAATAATCTTACTGTACTTCACAGAAGCTTAATAAAATCTACTTTTATTTAGATGGATGCTGATTTAGAATTCAAAATACAAAATATCCAAATATTGCAGACCTGACACCATAACCACAGTCCTATGGCATCCCTAAGAAATTGCTAGAGGCCATGCCTGTGTTAACTGTTCCATCACCGGCCATGACTAACCAGTTCGACATTAGAGATGCCTTGACTAGGTTATATTCTCTTCCCTGGGAATTTGAAAACTGACTGGAGAGAGAGATAGAATATGACTGAAGCTAGGTTATCTTTCTCTAGACCTGTGTAGTATGTTCCTGTGTGGTTTACATGTTATGGCAAGTGTTTGGTGGGAGTGTCTGGCATGGTTTGGGCTCAATATATCCAGGAGATTATTTTATTATTCTTATTACCAGGATGATGAGTTTCACTTTTCTCCTTCCCCTTGGAAATATATAACAAACAGGTATCAAGTTCAGGCAGAGTAGGTAACAAACGGGGCTTGAAATTGTGGGTGTCATCTCAAGACCAGGGCGACTATTCATCTCTATCAAACAGTTGCTATAGCGGAGCACAACTGAAAGTTGTGAATGTGTTTTTTAAAAGGCAATGCTGTGAATCCGGATTTTCACTGGAAATAGTATTTTTAAATACTGGCAAGTAATTCAAATTTTTATAAAACCACACTATGTGTACTGAAAAACAGTTGTCCGAGGGATGAATATATTTGGCTAGAGGATTGCTAGTTAGCAACCTCTGCTTAGAGCTACGGAAATCATCTGGAGAGAAAACTAAATAGCTATACTCTGAATGGTAAAGTGAAACCTGGAGAATTATTTGGGAAAATAGGAGGCTAAATCTACAATACATAGGCTTCATCAAACCATCCTATCTACACACCACTTGAGATATCATATTTTAAGTATTAAAATGTTTCTGGTTTTATAAAAAAGCCTGTGCATGAAGAACATGGTCCTCTGAGCCGGCAGGATTCTACTCCTTTTTACACACACACACACACGCACACACACACTCCTTCTGCACTTGCCACATATGCCTGTCCCAGGGTTCACATGCATGGGATAGGAGGGGAACATGCTAAGTGAAATAAGCCAGAGGGAGAAAGATAATATTGAACAATTTTACTCACACGTGGACTACAGAGAAACAAAACAAAGGAACTGATAAAGTATACTAAAACAAACCCAGAAATATGACTGCAGAGTTGAGGCTTCTGAAAGGGGGGCATGAGGGTAAGGAATCAAGTGGGGAGGAGGCCCAATGGTGTGTAATAAAGGGGTATGGGTGCTCTGTGGTGGCTGAAGTGTAATAATGCACATCTGAGGTGGTGTGAGCCTAGTCCTCTGAATCCCGTACACTGATGTAAACCAATGTTACCTCAATAATAGGAAAGAAAAGGAAAGAAAGAAAAGGCAGTGCCAGAGGAGCTATGCCCACTGCACTGTTGAGTGTGTTTTGCCTTAACTAGCCAAATTATATCCTTTACCCAAGTTAAGTACTGGCTTCTCCAACTGTTCCGATATTTTTATGTTACTCTGGGATCTGGGAAGGCTCACAACTTTTTCCATATAAATTAATGGTAATAACATTCACAGACCCCCAAAATAGCTCACACAATCATACACAATAGAAATGGTTTTCTTTCAGATAGCAGGGCAAACTTAAGAACCCTTGCTACTCTGCTTCAAAAACCAAAACCTTTCATCTTTAGCTAGGTCACATAAACATACCAAGTGGAAATGACTACACCAGTATTATAACCTGTTGCTCAATGGATGGATCAGTCAACAATAAACAGATCTGTTAACCAATAGTCATATTGAAGCTTCTACGTCAGAGAGTCACCCAACGGGAAGATTTTCTACTCCACCAGGAGAACCTTAGGAGATAGGGGGACAGTAGTCAAACATAGTTGAAGACTTGGGAAAAAACAAAATACTGGCTATGTTCTGTCATCTTAACGTGATTTTGACCATTTGTTTCCAAACTTCCCTAAGCTTCTCCTCACACATTTTTCTTGAAATATATATTTATTTCTTTAAAAAGTATGTGTGCACCGACTAAAACACCAAACTGCTACTGCAGTGTAGTTGCAAACCTAAGGGCCCGTGGGACCAGTCAGCCACCAGGCCGCCGTGTGATCCATACAGCATGCAGGTGTAAGAAGTTCACACTGGGCATTCTTGCAGAAATGGAAGTGCTGTGCATTACACTTTTTTAGAATGTTTATTGTTGGCCAGGTTTTCCACTTGTATTTTCTTTCAGAGTTCAACTATTTTTCAGTGAATGGAATGTTCTGTGATGATTTGGCCACAAGGCAGGGAAATTTAACTCAGGGATTGAAATGCGCTTAGTAATGGTGAAAGAGAATAATAGAATGAAAAAATAATCCAAATAAAAAGAAAATATTTTAAACTCTTAAAGGTTCTTGAAAGCATACAGTATAAGAAAAGCATTTGCACTTAATACAGATTAAAGAGCACTGAACTGGGAGCCATAAAGACCTGGGTTTGAGTCTTGCTGGCTCTGCTACTTACTTGCTAATTGACAGACCCTGTGAGTCTCATGCATGCCTTTGGGCCCTTGTCTTCAGACAGGAGGAGGAAGCTCAGTTGGGGATCTCCAAGGCCCTTTCAAAGCCATTGCTTCTGTGATTAGCTTTGCAAAGAGGTTCAAAATATCTCCTGAGCCCTCTGAATTTACTTTGGCCTCCTTGCTCTATTAACCACACAGATCATTTTTTGCCTTTCTCTCTTGGATTTCTCAGATTCGTAAGTGTTCTCTTGGATCATGAGAAGTCAGCCCACAGCAAAAAACACTCTGTTCCTTCTTGGTTTGAGCAACTAACCAAAGCAGCAATAGAAAGGACAGGTGAGGTTTATTACACTACTTTTAGGTGCTGGAGTGGATTTCCCAAATGCTGGCAAGAGGCCCTTCCTATGAGTGTTCCAGGAGAGTCTTTGGCAAACATGAGTGAGCTAAAACTTGAGTAAAATTGTGTTCGTGGCTGAAAACCTGGGAGGTACCTGATTCTTTAAATTGTTTTTATGAAGGATTATGACAAAGTATCTATGACATTTTAAAAATGATCCCTTTACCTAACTTGATATTTCCTTGGAAAGATGCCAATCAGTTGATATATAATTACTTTAATGTTTGGGATTGATTTTTAAACTGACATTTAAAAATTTTATATGAAATGTCTTAAGAAACCCAATTTCAAAAAGACTTTCTTAACTCTATTTTAACTTCTTTTTCTAAAAACCTAGGGCAAAGTTTCAAATCTTTCAAATTTCTGATGTATTTAAAGCTTACATTTCAAGTTTTTGAGAAGATTATTATTTTACTATGGCCCAAAGCCTGATAATCATATTAATTAGTGGAGAGAATTGAACTCATTGAAATTATGTCTGAAGATCATTTCATTTAGCTATGGAACATCTTGTAGCAGTAAACATCTCCAGATTCATTTTCTACTCTAGCTGGAAAAGAAACCACATCACACTGGATTCCTGATTGATATAAGTTTTGGAAATATTGCATTTTGTGAGTTTGATTCCAGGAAGGATATAATGCAATGAGGACTGTGGTTGATACTAAGCACAGGGAGAAGGGCCTGTATAGATCTGGGCCACTTCCTAAGGAGTGGGTGGTAGGAGACCCCCATTTCCAAATGCTTCTAACTCAGTATTATAAAACAATCAAATTCATATAAATGGACCCTATTTCACAACCTGAAGTGAGAAGTCCAAACAAATGAATTTATTAAAAAAAAATTATGGCTAGTTTTAAAAGGGCTCAGTTATCAAGAGACAAAAATAGTCAACAGAGAAATGTACTGATTTCATGAGTCATTCATGCAACAGTTTTCTATTGAGCAATACAATATAAAAAGTCAAAAGATGAGTTAAGATATGGTCTTTGCCAGGAAGGACGTCTCAAGCTAACGAGCAAGATGATCATGAAAATTAACATAAGACAAAGGATGCAAAAGAAGATAGGTACCAGAGATGTGAATGAATGTTACTTCTCCTTGGAAATTACAGAGAGGGACCACGAGTGCTAGGAAGAGGATGAGGCTAGAGAGAGGGGCCATCAACCTCCTCAGAACTGCTTTGTAGTCCTCTTCCTATTTGTTCTTGCTCTTACTACATTCTGTACTAGAGTACATTCCTACTAATTAGCATAATGCCTTATCAGCCAGTCATTCATTTAGCACAGATTCATTAAATATCTGTTGGGTACTAGTTTACAAACCAGTTCGAATACAAAGAAATACCTAGGGTCTGAAATGACCTTAAATAATGGATGAAGGGGATAGTAACTACCAATGGGTTAGTCCCATTAACTCTGTCAAAGAGTGAGATCAGATCACTCTTACAGCTAACATAGTCTTTAGAATTAGTCCATAGACTTCTGAATCTTTGTACTACATTTTAAAAACATCTTTCTTGAGATACAATTTCAGACCGTAAAATTCACCCACTTAGAGTACACAATTCAGAGGTTCTGGTATATTCATAGAATTGTGTAATGATCACTAAAATCTGTTTAGATTTTTCACCTCCAAGAGCGAGTGCATACTCATTAGCAGTCACACCCCATTCTGTGCTAATCCCCAGCCCAACCACTACTTTACTCCTTGACTCCATAAAATTGCCTACACTACACATTGCATGTAAATTGAATAATACAATGTGGCCTTTTGTGACTGACTTCTCTCACTTAACTAGGTATTTTAAAGGTTCATTCATGTGATAGTATATCAGTATTTCATACTTTTTATTATGGAATAATATTCCATAGTGTGGATAGACTACCTTTTATTAATCCATTCATCAGATGTGGATATTTGGGTTGTTTCTCCTTTTTGGCTATTGTGAATAATGCTGCTATAAAGATGTGAGTGAGTACATGGATTTTTGTTTGTTTTTTTTTGCATGTGGCTATATACTTTCATTTCTCATGGGTATACACCTAGGAGTAGAAGTGCTGATTGATGGTAAATATATGTTCAATGTTTTGTGGAATTGCCAGACAATTTTCCAAAGCAGCTGCACCATTCAGCACCACATTTCAAGGCATAAGTACCTGCACAGACACACAAACATGCACATACACAAAACAACTATTTGGTATACATTTTGAAGCCTTTCTTACAGAGTCTTTTCAGAGACAATGAGGTGATCCTCCAAAGTTAGAAACAGGAAATGGGGGGCAAAGGAGGATAGGACGCTTTCCCCTTTAGCTATGACTACTACAGAAAGCTGAGGTTATGTGCTCTATGAGGCGAGGGCTTGAGCCTTGTTAACTGCAATTTACCCCAAGGAGTAGCCTTCTTACTAACAGTGTGCATTAGATATTTATTGAATGAATGAGTAGCTCTAAAAACTCACTTGTGCAGGAAGGAAAATTTTGCTCAAAAAGAGGGCTGGCTTTTTCCCTTGGATCCCGGGAAGTGATCTCTAAGCTCTTCTAATTTTCTGATTTATAAGCATGTCTTTGTTCCTCTGGGGGGATCTTGGGCCATGCTAGATAGTGTACATCAATAATGCCATTTATGATAAGGGAATTCAGACAAATGGTATCAATTCTATCTCTGTAGGGTCTAGAGACTAAGCTCAGTCAAGTAGGTGGTCAACTTAAAGGTGGTCTCACATCTGGTTATTGAGGCGGTCTCAATAAAAACCCTAGATAGCAAGATACGAGCAAGTTTCCATAGTCGACAATACTCTATGATACTGTCATACACTGTTACTGGGAGCAGTAAGCACAGTTTATAGAACTCTACTGCAATAGGACAACAAAAAGATCTGCACTTGTTCACTCTGGGATCCTGCTCTGTATTTATCTTTGTTTGGTTGATTTAATCAATATTCCTTTGCCGGAATAGCCTGTAACTATAGGTATAATAGCTATCTGTGAGTTGTGAGTCTGTGAATTATCAAATGTGAGGTGCTCTTGGACTTCCCAAGTTTGAAGATGGTATCAGAAGTGAGTTGGTCTTGTGTAATTTCAAGCTTTGTAGTCACTAGCAATGCTGAAATATTCTTAAAAAACCAGTAGGCAAAAATTAGCATATTCGTTATTTCTACAAACAAGTGTCCCAAATTATCACTCAAGAAACAAAGCATCATGGGAAAAGTCAAGAGAGTCAATGTAACTTGGTAGTGCTTTATTTTAATGGAACACAGAATTGCTAGGCCATAGAGTTCCCTATCTGAACTATACATTAACAATGAGGTGTGCTTACTCATACTAAACTTAATATTAAAAAATCTTTTTCAAAGAAAAGTGTAAGATATAAAAAAATGGTATTTGAATTAAAGCTTTGCCTTTTCCTAGTTAAATGACCTATGAGCTTCATCTCCTCATTTATAAAATGGAAATAATAAACATACCCTAAAGAATCAGCACAAGAAGACATGGTGCTATACGTAGTATACTCTGAGAACAATACAACACTAAAAATGATCACGTTTGACTGTGCTCTAAATTTGTTCACTATTCCTTCATCTATGTCACTGAATCTTTGATCAATGATTGTCTTATGATCAGGCTTAATTTCAAATGTAAGTTAAATGAATATAACTTTCAAAAAAATTTTTTGATGAAAACTGTAGAAAGAAAGCTTTCTCATCTGATAAAAGGAATGTCAAGATGGGAAAGAATTCCAACATGCAAATAAAACTGTTCCATGCATAGAGTTTATATAAGAATAAACAAAGGACCCAACTAGGTAAGCAGGAAGGAAACATCATGATATCAAAGAATCCCTATGGAATATCAGTTTCTACATGTCTTAGTTATTTAAACAGATACCTCAAGAAACTTAAAAATGCTATATACTAATTTGACTTCAGCTTTTCTGAAAAGAGAGAAACATTGAAATTGACTTGCTATCTAACTGGTACATGGTCACAAAAAAGGATAACCCATTTTCAGTTATACTAAGTAGGTCAGTGACCACACAAACTTGATGGATATACACCTTTCAACTAAAAAGTTGGAGATAAAAGGGAGGAAGAGGTGAACACATCCTCACAGTGAATATCCATGGCAGACAGTGCACTGGATATACATTACCTTCTCATCCCTCACCAATGCCCCAAACCCGTGCTGAAACTCTATGTTCTACATCCCAATGAAGAGCATCACCATACTTTGCTCTAACTAGAAACCCAGGCATCATATTCAACTCTCCAATTTTCTCTCTTATTTCATTTAACCAACCCCAAGTCCATGAATTCTATCTCCTGATTCATTTTCATATCCCTCCTTTGAATCCCACTACTAGTTTTTGCCCCCACTGCAGACAGGCTACTCTTTCTAAAGTATACATCTTACCTTAGCTTTCACATGATGGCAGTGTTTTAATGGCACTCCTTTGCCCTTACTATTACAAGTCCCCAACCTTCCTAATATAATTTACACAACTCATGGCATAGGCCCTGATACCTCCGTCTTCACTCTCCTTCTTCAACTGTAGACACTAATTAGGTCTTTTCAGCTCCCTCCCTCTGAGTATTCCTTGATTCCAGGTCTCAGTGTAACATATCTCTGACTTACCACAGTCTACATTTCTCCCACTACTCCTACACAAGATTCAAAAATATACAATACATCTATGACCTATATGTGTGTGTATAAGTACATATGTTTATACTATATACATGTAAACAGGGGTGTATGTTATTGTGGATTGACGCCCGTTCCCAAAAGATATGTTGATTTTCTAATCTCCTAGTGTGTGTGACTGTGACCTTGCTTGGAAATAGGGTCTTTGCGATGTCATCTAGATGAGGCAATATTCAACAACACTGGGCCCTAAATCAAAGATCACCAGTGTTCTTACAAAGAGAAAGCAGAGACACTGGAAGGAGAATGAAATGTAAGGCAGAGACACACAAAGACAGGGAAGTTGGTCAGGTGAAGATGGACATAGAGAGAGATGAACACCACCTGAAGGCAGGAAGGACAGAGGAAAATTCTACCCAGAACCTCAGAGGAAAAATAGTTCTGGCAACACATTGATTTGGAATTCTAGCTTCCAAAATTGTGAGAGAAACTTTGTTGTTTTAAGCCACCCAGTAAAGGAAGCCACCACATAAGGAAATTTGAGCTTTTTTTTACCTGGAAGATTAAATAGTGCCAGTTAAATGATTCATGGAGATAAGTGGTAAAATCTGTATTTTAGAAAGTGTACCCTGTTGACAGTGAGAACATATACAGTATAGTGACCACAGGGTACTGTCTTGCATATTATAAGGGGAATGTTCCATGATGATACACTTTGCTCTATTTATTTTATCTCCCTCCAAAGTGTAGATTCAGGAGTGGGGAAGAGGGGCTGTAGTATTTTTTTCCTGTCCAATTGTGTATTTTCAGTATCTAGCACACTCTTAAATCCTAAATAAATATTTGCTAAATGAATACATTTTTTAAGTGATTGAATTTTTCAATATAACCCTAAAAAGGTATCATCCCCCAGGCAAGACATCTAGTCAACTTTGTATCCTCGATACCCAACATGTAGAAGATTGACAGAACAAATAAATGATATTCAGAAACTAAGTAATTTGCCACAATTTAACTAATATGTAGCCAGGCACTGCATTTCATGTTGATAATGCAAAGGAGAGAAAAAGAAGGACTACGCATTAAATCCTTTAAGCAATGCCATGCTTTTATGTGAAGTTACATTACACAATACAGAAGGAAAAATGACCAACTCCTTACTTCTGACATCACTTTTAGAATTACTGGGAGACATCTGATACTAGTGACTTAGGTCACAGACAGCAATGGAGAAATAATCATTCCATTCCATTCATTTCAAAGTATTCACCACAGGAATTATTAAAAGTGGAAAGAACTTCCTTGTCAGAAATATGGTTCATTTTAATGTTGCCAGAGTATAGAAGTCAAAACTGCATGATCCAATTTATTGCTTATTCCTTTATTGCATAATTCATTTAAAGACAATACTATATAAGGCAATAGTTAAAAAGGAGTTTTTTCCTTTAGGCAATGCCTTATTTTCTCAAATAGCAAAAAGTGATATAAATATGCAGATTCATTATAAAAGAGCTGATTCATAATTGTCTTTTGATATATGTATATTAGGTACCAACTGATGAATCTCATTAGTTATAAAAATAAAACACATTTTTTTCTGCATTTGACTTGAAAAGAACCTCAAAATTATTTTCAACAGCAGCAACTGTTCTATCAGTACATTTATAGTACTCTTTAAAAAATATATTTAAAACAGAAACTGGCTTTGTGCTTTACAACAAATATAAATGGGGGTAATTTGGATAATGAAAATAAATGAATAACAGCAGTACTAATAGGGCTGATCCTATTTGTGATGGCTCATTAACCCTGTACAGGATGCAATTCACTGCTCTAGACCAAGCCTTGATAATGGCACAACATGGAGCTCTTAGAAAAAAAGTTGGAATAGGAAATTATCAGGTCTGTTCATTCACTGGGAAGTCTGTATCCCCTTCTGTATGTCTAACCACATTAAGCCATGTACTATAAAAGGTCATAAAGAGGAAAGAGTCAAAAGACAAGAAGGAATTTGGGTACTACAGCTACCAGATAATGTTACCAAGTTCACAGTAAGTGTTTAAATGCATGTTATTACTTAATGCTCCCAGCAAGCCTATCAGGCAGTTATAAAATTATCCTCATTAGGCAGATGAGGAAATTGAGGCTTAAGAAGGTGCTCAAAGTCACACACCAGTGAGTGGTGTAGCTTAGATTCCAACCCAGGCAGTGTGACTCCGGAGTTCTGCTCTTGGCTGTTCATATTATGACAAGTTGCCTCTCTGGTTTTGCCTTATCTCCAGCTTCAACTAATTTAGGATGATACTAAGCTAAGAAAAATCTCGGTGTTTCTCAGTCTGAGATGCACCAACACAATGACCTCCCTGGGGACAATGATCAGATTCTAGGAGGGAGGGAAAGGGGAGAATGTGGTCTGAAAAAATAGGTTCCCTAAGCCTGTTGTTTTCACATGTAAATGACAGGGTTAATGCTGGACAAAATTTTGGCCTGTGGGAGGAAACGAATAAAGCAGGGAGGCATATAGTTAAAAATTGTTGATAATCATTGACATTCTTTGACCACTAGTCTGACTTTATGCGTAAAATCCTGGGAAAATCACAAAAACCGTGCAGCAATATTTCCTGGGGCAGGACTAGATGATGTAAAGGCAGAGCTTTCCAATCACTGGTCTGTGAAGCACCATCAATGACAATTTCTGTACACTGGAGAAAAATAAAGGATGGTAATTTTCTCATGAGGCAAATTATATTCAATTTTAAGGACTGTCCTCCTACCAATTCTTGCTGTTAACATTTCAGTGATGAAATGATGGTGATGAATATACACTGTAAAAGGTTTTTTTTTCCTTTAATGTCCTCCCTTAGCCAAACAAGTTGGTTACTTTATCTCATTCTAGAAACTTTTTGAACTGCTAACAGGGTTATGAATCTCGAACACAGGGAAACATTACTTCCAAATATTTACGGCCTGTTAAACCTTTTCGCTTGAATTCTTTCCCTTGGTGCCCTAGTCTATTAGACAATCTTATTTTCCACAGGTTGAAAATGGAATTTAGGAAGGTGAGTTTAATCAAGATAACACAGATCATTAAAGAGACAGATTCTAATCCATGTCTTTGACTTTAAAACCTGTGTGTTTTTGAAACTATATATGGTTCATAAATATGGTAAAACAATAGAATCATAAGGAGAGTGTTCTCAACACAAGAACTAGTAAGTATGAAATTCAAGGGTATGGAGTAAGAGTTTTTATATCTTGTAAGAGTTCTCTAAGTGATTCTGGTATTTACCAAGCTTAGGGTACCCACTTCTGTCCACCTAGCTTCACCAGAAGGAACAGAAGCTTTGGAGACCGACAGAACTGGGTGTCCCAGGCAAGTCACAGAATCCATTTGAGCCTCAGTACATTTGTGGTACTCTTAAAAAATATATTTAAAACAGAAACTGGCTTTGTGCTTTACAACAAATATAAATGTGGTATTTTGGGTAATGAAAATAAATGAGTAACAGCAGTATTAATAGATCTGATCCTGTTTGTGGTGACTCATTAAATTTCCACTACTACTACTACTACTACTACTACTACTACTACTACTAGATTGAATATACTGCCTAGTATGATGCTCTAATACTACTGAGAAAGAATAAAGTATCTTATAGTGATTATTCCAGAAATTTCTTGTTAAAAATTCATAACAAATACAGATTCCGATTTCACGACCATGAAATGGTAGCCAGGTGTCAGGTTTTGCCTTTATGAAATAATATATGTGAATTACTAAGCTATTCCTGGCTCTAAAAATCTAAGAATCTATAGCTTTATTTAAGCATGAAAGGCCAAAGCAGTTTTGAGGAAGTGGTTCTTAGTTAAGTATTAAAAAGATATAACTGAAATAATTGATTTTTATAAATGACAACTCAAGTTTTACTGTTGTTTTCTATCAACAATGGACCATGTCCAAAAGTTAAATACTCACTCCTTTACAATATATATCTACTTAGTCTCAAAAATATAAAAAAATTAAAACAAAAATAAAACCAGAGTTAAGAATCCCCAATAATTGCAAAATGAGGTATATATAGAAGAGAAGGGAAAATACAGCAAGGGAGATGATTTTTTTCAGGAAACTAGTTGTATCTATTTGTAAAAACTGTACAATTAAGTTAGCATTAATACTTTTGACAGTTTTAAAATTATGAAAATATGGATTTTTTATTAAAGCATCTTACGAAAGACTGAAAACAATCCCCAGTATACAACCTATATAAATTCATTTCTTCCAAGTAGAATAAAATTTATATATTAAATCATCCTTAGTGTATTATGTAGTTAAACTTTTTTACTTAGTAGTGAGTGTTCCAACCTTTCTTTTGGTGACTAATTTCACTCTTCTTCTGAAAAAGTATCTACTACATTTTAAATATTCCATTTTTATTCCTCTGTCTTCTTGCTATCTTCTATACTGCTATGGAAAACTCAGTATTTTCAATATTCAAAATTCAGTGATTGAAGTAGGTTTTAATCATGAAACCACACAAACTATTATGGTAACAGTAGCAAGGATCAAAATTATACCCCTTTCAAATTCATATTAAGCTGTAGTATTTTATTCCCTAGCAAGATTAATTTGATTTACTGCTTTCTGCCATCTACCCGAACTATAATCAAAATGAAAACTCCTTCCTGGTTTTAAACTTAGCTTCTTTTCTGCTTCTACTGCTGTTCCCAGATGCAGGCCCATGTTCAAGCTTTACCCTGGATACTATAAGAGTCTCCTTTTTAGCTGGTCTTTTTATTTCCAGGGCCTTCCAATTTAAGTGTCCTTTAACTGCAGTTATCTTAATCTTTCTGATGCAGAGCTAGTTAAGTATTTTCTCTACTAAAACTCCTTCTATTTACCACAGTCCCAACTGTCATTAAAATCCCCATGATCTTCTTCCAAACTATCTCTTTCTTCTTACTGTGTACCTATGAAGAGTCCCTTGCTTTCCAGCTGAATTAAACTATCTGCTAGTGCTTTAATGCAATCTGAGCTTTTCATTCTCCCTTATCATTCTATTGCTTCTAACAAGACAAATAAATGAAGAAACTAATGATAATTAATCGTAACGTCTATGAACGAGAGGGAATTATTTCCCAGTATTCTCCAATTTACATTTGCCCCCAATATGAAAAAGTTGCACTCATAAGAATCTAAGTAAATTACTGTTTCAATTTCACTACTTGTGATTGGTCTGTTTAGGTGTTCTATATCTTCTTTGTCTAGTTTTGGGTGATTGTATAGTTTTAGAAATGTGTCCATATCCTCTAGGTTGTTATACTTGTTTCCGTATAGCTGTTTATAGTAATCTCTGATTATTTTTTTTACTTTTGCTGTGTCTGTTGTGATTTCTCCTTTTTCATTTATGATCCTATTTATTTGTGTTTTCTCTCATTTTTTCTTTGTAAGCCTGGCTAGTAGTTTGTCTATTTTGTTTATTTATTCAAAGAACCAGCTTTTGGTCTCGTTAATTTTCTGGATTGTTCTTTTTATTTCCATTTCATTTAGTTCTGCTTTGATTTTTATCAAAAACAAAAGCCCAGGACCAGATGGTTCACAAATGAATTCTACCAAACATTCAAAAACGAAATAGTCCCTATATTACACAAGCTCTTTTAAAAAATCGAGAAGGAAGGAGTACTACCAAACACATTCTATGAAGCAAATATTACTCTAATACCGAAACCAGACAAAGACAACACAAAAAAAGAAAATTACAGACCAATCTCCCTAATGAATACTGATGCAAAAATATTTAATAAAATCTTGGCCAATAGGATCCAACAATGCATCCATAAAATAATACACCACGACCA
>PVIJ01014914.1:0-38606 GCA_004024925.1 Scalopus aquaticus
ACATGGAGCTTCCATACGACCCAGCAATCCCACTTTTGGGAATTTACCCAAAGGATACAAAAACACTAATCCAAAAGGATACATGCACCCGTATGTTCATTGCAGCACTGTTCACAATAGCAAAGGTATGGAAGCAACCCAGATGTCCAAAAATAGATGATTGGATCCAGAAGATGTGGTACATATACACAATGGAAAAGTATGTCAATTTTTAAAAAGAAATATGCTTATGATATGGCATAATGATAGGGTCAGAATTGGGAAAAGAGAGTTTTGTTTGTTTTTGTTTTTCTTAGTGGGAAAACCAGTGGAAATGATGGCAATAAAAAGAGAGATTGCATGTACAAATGAAAGAAGACAGTCTATAATGTACAGAATCATATATAATATCTTTTAAGAAGATAAGTGTTTTAATTCTGTTCACATATATCCTGAGAACCAAGGATATTGCCTGGACCATAGTAGAGACTTAAACATTTAATGAGGGGCTTCCTTGCTGGCCTAGGGGTTAAGACTCAGCCTTACCATTGCAACGGCCTGAGTTCTATCCCTGGCCAAGGAGCTAACCCACACAGCACAGCACGCCTCTCCCGTCTCTCCTGCTCCTCCCCTCAGCAGTGTCTTTCATTAGATTTGCCTGTTCTGTTCCCCACTCTGTCTCTGGTTAATGCTCTCCCCCCAACACTTCTGGACTACACCCCAGTTCTCTACACAAAAATAAATGAATAAATAAATAAAATAATTTTAAAAAATTAATGAAAGAAATAGTTAAGATTTCTTAGGAGCTGGGACAGGAAGGAATGAAAACACATGTGGAAGGGTTAGCCTTGTAGAGGAAGAGAAAAAGCTCATATAATAAAAAGGGAAATTTACAGTATGGGACAGATCTGCTTTATGGAGTTAATTTATGGCTTCATTTTTCTCATGAAGTAAATAAGGTTGGAGTTCAGATCTAGAGGAGGGAGAAAGAGGAAGTTAGATAAAAGAAGAGAATGTTTACAATTATCATTGGTGACTGTGAGATATATAGTAAAATAGACAGATTATGGTTAAGGACTCTGAGGTGGATGGTCATGAATTCATGATGGAATTGAGCTCCACTTCTGTGATTTATCCAGCAGAACTTGGGTGTTTGTAAGTAGATTTGGAGACAGGAGATGGCTTGCTCATTCTAGCTTTAGAACTGGAGCATGCAGCATAATGGAAAGACAAATTTCAAATTTCTTTTGGAATTAATCAGAAAACTCTTTTCTTTCTCTGCAGTCATTTTGTCCCTCTCAAAAAGCAGTAACTAATTGAATGACTAAATGTATATTATTTTGCCTTAGAACAGTTGATTTGGACTATTCTTTCCCCAGCTGCTGTAACTAAGGGAATTTCTAATCACAGAGTAAATAAAATAAGCAAATATAAATGGGCTTCCTAGTAAGGGAGGAGACACAGGCAATATTCAACCACAACAATAAAACAACAGGAATAGGCCCCTGTGTAAAGTCAAAAATGCCTGAAAATCCTTCACAAATAATGGAATTTCAACATAGGCATTTTGGAAATTGGCTAATGGAGGTTGCTGGTGAATTAAGCCAAATGATTAGTCATTTTCTGTGACTCTATTGTTTTTCTACATAAATTTTCTATGAATAAAGTCAATTGAGATATAAATAAGAATTTTGCTTAAATAAAAATGGACAAAATGGATTTATAACTGGTTTAAACAGAATTAGATTTTTATACTGCTATATCTTTCATATATTAACAAGTCATGAATTTCTAAATCTTGACTATAGTATACAGACTTTCTGTTAGAGCTTTTTTATGAGAAGTAGTTTATAATCGTTGCAAATTATGGCTTTAATAAAACCTCCACTTTTCACATGGGAATTCATTATGGTGATAATTGGATTCTCTTCCTCCCCCCGCCTCCCCATAGCCTACATTCCTCATATATAACTTAAATTAGAGTTTCTTTACATGTGGCCCCAGATAACCTGTATCAGCATTTTTTTTTCTAACTCAGAGCTAAAGAATCTCTGAGGCGGAGTCCAGAAATTTACTTTTAAGCAAGTGTCCAATTATAGTGTTAATTATTAAGAATTTAGGATTTAAGTCTACTTCCTCTTGCCACTTATCATCGCCTGCATAATAAACTTTTAAATAAACTTGGAGACTGATAGGAGTTTCGTCCTTTAACCAAAGTCTGATTTTTATAGGCTACCTGTGATCCTGCACCCTTAATTTAGCATCTGGCAAGAGATTCCTTTTTCCCTTCTCAAACTCGTGCTTTTAATTCATTGCTAGTGATATGAAATCTTTTAAAACTAGAATTTGCTAAAAATTGTATCTGAAAATTTTCCTTCTAATGAAAAGCAATGCCACATATATCTAGACCAATAAAGGGGAAGGAGAAGAAATTATCCAAAGAATTTTATCCATGCAAATATCTAGACTGCCTTGTGTGACATTATTAAACAAGGAAACCAGAAAATGTTTATTCTTCTCTCTCAGATGAGAAACAAAAATGATTAAATTAGACAGAATATGACATAAATCCCTCACTCTGATTTACCTGTATAAATGAATTATAAAAGACCTAAATTTCAGAGTTCTCTCTTAGGGAAGGCATTCTACAAAGAAAGCCACATTATTCTAGCTGATTAAAATTCTCACTCACTGAGAGAAACATTTAAAACCTTAATTTCCAATACCACAAAATGAATTTTACATTAATATTATATTGAAATCTAAGAAATCTTAATGATTCAAAGTGTTATTCAAGTTATGTTACAGATACAAGTAAGTTCTTCCATTCTTTGCATCTTAAATTCTGTTTTTCAAGCTTTCTGGTAATTTGGAATTCAGGCCAATACAACAAAGTGAAAAGTCAAGAGAATTTGGATTTTTGTTTTTATTCTGATACTAACAGATAAATCCTTAAACACCCACAGCTATTAATTACTTTAATTATAAGCTAGAATTGTTGAATTGTGCTAGATAGTTCCCCTCTACTTCTAAAACTCTAATTTCACTAGGTTCTGGTTTGTTTATATGCAAACATAAAACACACATGCACGCGCGCACACACACACACACACACACACACACACACACACACACAGAATTTAAATCCACTGAATTAAAAGCATTGCATATGTATTTTATACTGCTCCAAAGACATGAAAGATAGTGCCCATTAAATGTGTCTGCGGATATTAAAATTCTTGCCTCCCATCAGTAATAAAATAGATGTTGCTCTTCCTTCCGTTGATACTAGTCAAGTGTTAAAAAACCTAAAAAGAAGATAATTCATTCCATAGAAAGGACAACTTGCTTTCAAAAGTGTATTTCCATTGCCTTTACATTTAGTTTAATTAGGGTGAGGAGTGCACACTGGAAACATTTGTATGGTACTGATTACTATTTGGAATGCAGTGTTCTGATTGAAGTCGTAATAACTACAAGTCTACACAACTTGCATCAATAGTTGCAGCCATGCAGGAGCCACAGCAACGATGTTATGTCTCTTGTCACTAGCATGTGCCATTGTGAGCCAGGCTGCGGCACAAGGCCTGTCTGCTTCCTCACAATAGCTCTTACTCCCTGGGGAACACAAAGGCAGACAGCAGCTTTTCTCTCTTTTCAACAGACACTCAGAGGGTCTGGTCCTTATTAGCTTTGGAAGAAAGGACACAGGTTTCCATAAGCAACTTGAGCTTGTATCAGTTCTATGATCAAATTGAGGTAGGTCCTTGAGACCCGCTTTCAAGACAAGCTTTATTGTTGTTGCCACTGATAAAAGTTAGCCCCACAAACATTTAGCAACTTCGGCTAGATTCATTTTTGCTAACATCTTTATTGCCATTTCCTCTGTGGAGAAAATGAGATTTGACTGGAGAAGCTGCAAGCTCTCTGTATAGAACGGGGTTCATAATAAAAACAAAAGCAAGAGGAGAAAGGATATCCTGGACCCCGCAGAGTTGCAACCTAAGAAACACCCCCTATCTCCAACAACACAATGTGTATGGACATTTACCACATTAGGCTTCAATATTTGCAATAGTCAGTTGACTTCCAAGAAACAATCACAGCATTTTTTTTCTTTAATAAAAGGGACAACATAATATTAAAAAAGGAGTGTTAGATTGGACTCTGGGAAGCTGAGTTCTAATTCAAGTTCTGATACTGGATAGTTGTATTATTGTGTTAGGAATATCACTTTATATCTCTGCAGTCTCTGTTCCTGTCTATAGATTAAGATATCCCATTAGTTTATAAAGTCTAAGCAAAGAAAATTTAGCTCTAAAATGTAGAATATATTTTCTTTCTTTGATCTAATGGAATTATTTCTAAACATTTATATTAATACAGATTTACTGAGGCAAATTAGAAGTCCCTCAATTTACTTGCACTTTCCAACCAAGTATCTATGCATGTGAAGAGAAAAAAAATGTATTTCAGCAGGGCCACCTAGGAGCAAGAATAAAAACCAGCTGTAGCACAATACTCTCAAGGACTGGCCTTGGTAAAAGTTCTGAATGTTTCTGTTCATGATGAAAACCAAAGGGAAAAATGAAATGTTATATTTCCCTTTCATTGGATGGAAACTAATAATACATAGAATAAAATAAAGGCGGCAACCCAGAGACTTTCTTCTTTTTTAAATGGAGCATGTGTGTGGACATTGTGGAGCCATCAAGACTGAATTCCCCAAATCCATTAGGAAAATGCTCATTTTATTTTGCGTGATAGAGCAGCAAGTAGAGAAGAGTGATGGACATAAAGGGAGGAAATTGTGCTGAAAACAGACACATGAACTCATTAATAGCCACTGGACAGAATCCCATGGCCAATTATACTTCCTAAGTGCCAGTCCAGAATCTACCCTCCTTTAGGTTCTGCCAGTGGTGTGTTTATTCTATGAAATCCACCCCAGTTTGTATTTATTTCCTAACTTTTTTGAAACCAAAATAAATGTATATGAGTATTATTTTAAAACAAGATTCAGATTTCCTTTGGAGTTTAGAGGGCTTCAGAGGCTATACCTAGAGATGCTGAGATTATAGAGTTGGGCCTCCCTGGTGGCACAACAAGTTAAGCACAGCACTATGAAGCTATCCAGAGCCACTGCAGCACGGGCTCAATCCCAGGCCAGGAAGCTTCCCACATCGCGCAGCAGACCTGCTCCCCTCAGCAGTGTATTTCAGTCAATCTGCCTGTTCTGCTCCCCACTCTGTCTCTGGTGACTCATCTCACCCCCCAACACCTCTGGCCTACACCCCAGCTTGTATGCATAAATAAACAAATCTTTAAAAAACAATTACAGAGCTTCTCCTGAAGTATCAGTTACCAGCTCACTCCTAAAAGACACTCATCATCAGCACACTGCATTCAACCCTCTCTTCCCTCCCTACCCATCCCCCTAACTATATTCAAAACCAAATTCTGACTATTTTGGAACAGAAATGTTCCTTCTTATTCCTGTACATGTCTCAAGCAATTCTTTTTGGAACATAAAAACACGCACTACACCTTTACAGTTTAACTCCCCTATCTCCTTCAAGTACTCTGGTTCACTTATTGACCCAACCATTCTTCCATTTATGAGGTAATTTCCATTGATTACTACTGGGGATTTGGGGGCTAAATATCCTTTTCTACCTTCAAGTCTCAGTCAGTTTATAAGCAGGAACAACAATTAGTGGAGAGAAGATAGAGCTGAAAAATATAGCTTAAACCCAACAAATTTAGGTATCTTCATCCTTGCCTCCTAGATTGAACTTACTTAATTGGTCACAGACAGAGATGAAGAAGTTCAGTCCTCTATTTCACTGGGGTGAATTGTTCCTAGGCTTCATTCCTATTTATCACATTGATACACACCTTGCAGACAGGCACCCCCAAATGACTTAAATAAAACTAAGTTTAATTCTCCCTCTTATTTTTTCTAGACTGGGTTAAAATTCTTATTATTTTAAATCACAATAGCAAGTATTAGAGTCACCCTAAAAAATATAAAGGAGATCTAGAAAATGACATTGACATTTGCACAAGTAGGTGAGAATAGGTTTACTGGTCTCAGAGCTGTTACTAGGATCATAGTTCCAAGGAAAGATCCAGAAAAATGTGGGGAGAGAAAAAAGTGAACAAAACTGTTTGAAGCTAAAGCTATTTCAACTTTGTTTTGGTTTTCTGGAAACATGCCATATGTTCAAGTGTCTTTAAAAAAAACACTAGATTTCCTGGTAGGCAAAAAATAATTAAGAAAGTCTTTGAGTAATAGTAGAAATTGGCATTCGCCCACTATTTACAACATAATCCCAATGATATGCTGAGAAACCACCAAAGAGATACATCAAAACCCTGTAAGAATTTTTTTTAAAGTTACCCTATTTCAGATCCTTCTTGCTATTAAATTTATAGTTATGTAGAGCTTTGACTTAAGTTGTTTTCATATCTGTTATTTCTCTTTATGACCACAACTATCCAGTAAGATAGAAAGGCAATGGGACAAAAGCTACAATTTTTCTCAGTATCTATTCTACAGTAACAGGACCTCCCATTTTAGATGAATTTACAACCCCCTAAAATAAAAATCACATTTCCTATATTCCCTTCAGACAGATACATTCATGAGATGAATAAGAACAGTGTATACATTCTGGTAGTGTCCTTAAAAGATATGACCTAGCCCTTCATCTCCTTTTCCTCCTTCTTGTGGACTGAAAAGCAAATTAAATGATTGGTGCTACAGAATTCATCCTAATTATGATAAAATATTAGGATCAAAAATAAAGAAAAGACAGTCACGTGATAAAAAGTCTTGATTCCTGACATACAACCATTATAAAAGCTTAGAACTCTTTATCTGTAGGCTTTTGCTTAAGTTTCTTATTTGAGACACTTTTGTATATATATTTTTGTCAGCCATAACCAAATTTAATTCTAATATTTGTAGGTAGATAGCTTACAATTCCTGTTAAGAGAAATGTTACATTTCATAACTAAAATTTTGGGAAACTTTAGCAGGATAGCAGGATGTCTATAAAATATACATTATGTAACATATCAGTGGGATTAGAGCAACAACCCATAATCAAATTCACTGATATTTTTGCAACAGCATAACAGAATACTTACTGTAAAATGGATAAATAAAACCCTAAATAGCTTCCCATTCATTTAAGTCTGATTTGCCAATGACTCAGTACAAGTCTGGTCAAGTTTTATCACCATGTGAGTATCAAATGACTCAGTACAGGTCTGGTCAAGTTTTATCACCAAGTGAGTATCAATTTTTTTTTTTTATTTTCAGAGACTTGGGGACTTCAGTATAATCACAAAAGGATAATAAGTCAAAATTATCTTCTTTATACAGATAAGGGAATTAAAATATAAAAAACTAAGTAACTTGCTTAATGCTATATGGTGAGAAAATGTGCTAATTCCTGACTCAATTGAGGGTCCTTTCATCACATGGTATGCATTTCTTTTTTTTCCCAAAGCCATCACTCCTTTCTTTATTCATTCTAAAATAATAGACTGGACATAAACAGTGTGCAAAGCTTACACCTCTAGGAAGCATACTCTGGGAGGATCTTAAAACAATCCTCATCCAGGGAGGATTATCCTAGTTACTACAAAGCTATCATTAAAATAAGGAACATATGTTCATACAAAGACTTGCTCAGTGGTGTTTATAGACACTTTATGTGTAATATCCTAAAACTATGACCCATATTGTTGTATAGCTATATAAAGGAATGTGTGAATCTCAAAATCAATATGTAGACTGAAGAAAAAAGAAAAAGAGCACACACTGCTTGATTCTATTTATATAAAACTCAAGGAAAACTGTGATCTATAGAGACAGAAAGCAGATCTGTGACTTCTTGTAGAAAGAGGTACAGAAGAGGACAGGAGGAGAAATACAAAAAGGCACAAGAAAACTTGAGTGATGCATATTATCATTGTCTTGATTGTGGTGATGGTTTCACAAATGTATATGTAAGTCAAAATATCAAATTGTATACTTGTGTTCTACATGTCCAGCTAATTGTCCATAACTACACATCAATATTTAAAAAAAAAATCAAACATCTGGAATTTGAATTTTACTCAGCATATATTCAGGAGGTTTGAAACGAAAAGTCAGGGACTTAATTAGTTATTTTTATTTAGAACAACAAAAACATTCTAATGTATAAAGCAAAATTGAATCACTTAATATAAAAACTCTAGATCTCAGAATGTAATGCATACAGTGGGCTAAGTCTCACTAACTCTTAAGATACCCCAGAATTTGGTTATTTTCACTCTCCTCTGATGTTAGCATACTTTGTTGGTAAAATTTGAAGGTGTTTACAAGTTCATACAACAGATGTAAAAAGTCCCCTAATTCCTATAACATAACACTGACTCTAAGTTTCCTGTGGTTTTACTTCAGTCATTGCAACTTTTAAAACATCTACTTCCTGTCTTTCTATTTCTGGAAATATTGGTTATTGTTATCAAAGAAATAAAAATAGGAGAACACTCCTTGTACTGCTATAATTGTACTTGAGGAGAATGAGGCCTGCTATATAAATTTTGTCCCCAATAGTTTTTCCTAAAGAATCACAGGTTAATGGAGAGAACACCCAATAATTCTGACATCATGATGATCATAATCTCCTACTGACTCATCTGAATAATTAGAATTATAGGAATTTGTCACAAGTATATTCTTTTTTATTCAGATGTTGCATATAAAGAATCTGAAGCCTTGATAGTACCATGGATCTTTAATGTCCTAAATTTTATAAAAGCAGAATTTTTACAATGCAGGTAAGACTTATAATTGTAGAAATGAACACCTTTCCAGAATATGGTGTATATTAGCATGTAAGGCAGATAAGAAAAAAAAGTTTTGACTCTTAAGGAGAAGGATGCTGAAATCCAAAAGAGTTTAGAATATATTATTAAGAAGTAATTGAAGCCCAATTATAGAGAAGATAGTAGGAGGGTGCCTACTCACTCTAAAATATTTAGGAGCAAGATTCAGATTGTTTCATTTTAGGGTAATGAAAAGACTGCTGATATGATCTTAGAGCAAGACTTGCTAATTTTGGATAAATCTTTGAGAAATAGAGAACTGGAAGAGAAAGTTCTAATCTTGTAAATAGAGAAACAAAAAAATTATGGACATTCTGAAGAAGTAAGAACAGGGTTAACTCCTAGGTAAAACCTAGAACTGACTGCTGAATGGGTGTTCACGAACCCCTTCCAAGGAAATATAAAATATTACTAGAATGTAATAAGTAATCATTAAAACATTTGTCCAAAAAAATCTTAGTTTCATTTCATACGTAGTAGAACAAAGATATGTCCAGACAAGATATAGCTTTAATTACTTAGATTTAAGAAATAACAAATTCAGCAAATGAAGTAGGATCTTGTTACACTCTGATAGATGAGGTAAGGAGATGGGAGAGCTGTTCCTTGTACCACATCAATTCTAAGTGGGATCTCTACTTCTTATTCAGAAGGCTGTACTTGGAGAAATTATCACTTAACAAAAGATACTGATAGATTAAACTAAATACGAAGGTAAAATTTCTGGAAACTATTTCAAAGATAGTAGTTGCAAAAACAGATTGTTTTATATGCAGAGGAAAATATTTAAATGGGGATTCTAAAACATACTTCAATGTATATTACATTATTGGAAAAAAATAGTCATTTTTAAATTCTTCCAAAGAGCAGAAATAAGATCAGCAGTTAGAATTTACGTAGGGTTGATTTGTGCTTAAGATAAGAAAGTATTTAAAATTATAAATGTTCAACAATAAATTTTGCTGCCTCAATACATAGTATACCCCTTACTTGATACTATCTTTCAATATTCAAAATGAACTTGCCTTTTGATGAAGGATTTCTACTTCAGGGAATTTATCCTCAAGCAATATCATATACATTTCAAAGATATGTGTACTTACATTTTACTATTAAGTGAAAAAAGATTATAGAATATTATGCCAAGTTTAATTTCATTTTATGGAAAATTAAGAGAATATTTGTACATCATATATTATCATAACTTGTGTTTCTTTATGCATAGAAAAATCTCTGGTATGCCTAGGAATCATAGTGATTTCTCTAGGCAAATGGGTGGATCTAGAAGAATGAGCTTTATCGTTACATCTTTAGTAACATTTCCATTCATTTCAAACCATTAATATGTATTTTTTATGTTTTTAATTGTATTTTTATTGAGATAACACATCTTACAACCATTTTCAGAATATATAAATTTAAGTTATTGTGCTTTTTTATAAGTATTATCTAACTATTGTACATCAATCATACACTTTTTAAATCTACATGTTTTATATTTTATTATACTTGTCATATATAGTTAGTATATCTAATTATTACATAATTATGAATTGCTAGCAGAGACTCAGGATTTCAGAGACTGTTTTGACATAAGCACTAGAAACTTAGTTCTATAGCTTTCTAGATGTGAAATTTGACTGGCAACATATTTCTAAGCCAAAATTTCTCTTCTATGATATAGGAGAGCTTATAAATTGGAATAAGGCTTACATGAGATACAACTAAGAAAGACATTGCTACCTT
The DNA here is from genome assembly GCA_004024925.1 of Scalopus aquaticus. NCBI lineage: Eukaryota > Metazoa > Chordata > Mammalia > Eulipotyphla > Talpidae > Scalopus > Scalopus aquaticus. The sequence goes on from PVIJ01014914.1 coordinate 10,615, forward strand.
ACTTAATTCATGTAATGTGTGTTGAGTTAATACAACAGAATGGAGTATACCCTGGAGCAAGAACTCTTTTAATTCTCCAAACTTCCTCCTTCAAGACTTTGATCATTACTTTAAAGGCATAAAAAATTATTTAAATTTCCTAACAATTGAAAAAAATTCTTTTCTGATTATCATACCTTTTGTTGGACCAAGCAGTTTCAAAGTTTAATGTGAAGAAAAATTACTAAACAGAGACATATACACAATCTTATGCATACTGTACTGTATGGGAATTTGGGGAATTATTCTTAGACAATTTTAACTAGATTTAGTTTTCTTTTTATATGTTAATTTTAAATTTTATGACATATATGTAAGTAGTCAGTTGAATTGTAGTTCCCAAAAAATACAGGCACCCAGAAACTTAGAGAGTGACTTAATTTGGAAAACAGTATAATTAAAATAAGGATATTGAAATAAAGGTATTCTGGATTAGTGCATTCTGAATTTAGGACCGAAATTCAGTGATGAGTATACTTGTAAGACAGAAGTAAAAAGACATAAAGACTCAGGCTCAGAGAAGCAGCACATGTAAAGATGGAGATAAATACTGCAGTTATGCTACCACAGATGGAGAATGTCAGGCAGCATCAAAAGCAGAAAGAGGCAAGAAAATCTTCTCTCCTATAGTCTTCAAAAGATTATGATCCTGCTCTACTTTGATTGCAGACTTCTGGCTTCCAGAACTGTGAGACAATACATTTCTGTTGTTTTTAAGTCATCAAGTTTGCAGTAATTTGTTACAAAAGTCTGAGGCAACTCATAAAAAACAAAATACACATGTGTCTATGTATGTATTTGTGTATACACATATATGTCTTTTGTATATTTTGTATTTATGTGTACATGTATTTTGTATATTTATCTGTACACATTTACACACATATTTACATATATTTTATGATACATATAACTTGTATCATATAATTCATTTGAAAGTAAAAAAGCACAATCATTAATGATACCAGAACAGAAATGTCATTAATAGAGGTAAACAGCACTGCTTGTGACAAACGGGGGCATATGGCCAACCTTATCCATAAAATGTGGAACTGCATTGTAATATATGTAAAATAGTTAACAAACTGCCTCTGATACACTGTGTGCTCAGTAAATAGTAGCTCCAAACATGTTAAATATAGTACAGAAGGAACCGATGTCCTAGGTCTATGTATTTGACTCGGGTTACAGGATGGAGTTCGGCAAAGGAGAGGTGGGAAAATGGAAGGGATACCATTGGCCAGAGGATGGTTTCTGTCACACAGTGGTCAGGCAATTGTTAAGTGTTTTGCTTAACAGAATTCTGCTACCAGATCTCATGAGCCCACTGATAGCCCTTGTATACTGAGCATGCAGCAAAGAGACTTTCCCACCAACTTATTTTTTTTAAAGATTTATTTATTTATACATACAAGCTGGGGTACAGGCCAGAGGCGGGGGGCAGCGAGAAGGTTCACCAGAGACAGAGTAGGGAGCATAACAGGCAGATCAGAAATACACTGCTGAGGGGAGCAGCGGGCGAGGCAGGAGAGGTCTGCCGCACAGTATGGGATCCTCCCTGGCTGGGCGTGGAACCCACATCATGCGCTGCCGATAGCTCCACAGTGCAGCACTCAACCACTGTGCCACCAGGGAGGCCCTACCACCAAATTATTGCTAAGATTCTACCTCAGCCAAATAACTTGGAAATTCTGCCCCAGTCTACTACTGAGTGGTAAAATCTATTATCACTATCAATTTGAAAGCGTAGAGATGGGAAAAAAACAGACTGGGTTCTCTGAGATTCCTCGAGAGAAAATATTCCTACTCAACCGTTCAAGAACATCTTAGTCTAGAACTAAAAAGAATCTTGGCCTGACCAAATTCTCTATTTTATAGTTAAAAAACAGGCCCAGTAACTCTGTCAAATAAAATAATATCCAGAGTAGTAGTAATATAGTTCTTATGTCAAAATATTTGAGTGGCTTTTGTCCTTATTTTGGCTTATTTGTATTGATATTACCAGTGATATAAAGGAAGTGCATTGAAGATATTTCAGCTTTCTATATTGTCAAAATAGTTAATAAATAATAGAGAAGAAAGTGTCCCTATTGCACTCAAGATATCAAATTACTGATCCATCATGTTTATCTAGAAAAATGAGAAAATAAAATAAAAATAAAATTACTGATCCATGGAAAGGAATCTATATCCAAGGGACTTACAGAGATCTGACCACAGAGAGTAAGCAGTCCTCTGGACTTCCAACTTTAGCACAAGCTATTAAAACATTTTTTTAAATCAGGTACTTAATTAGTGCTTACCATATGCCAGTTACGTGAGCCCTTTCCATATATTATATCATTAGAGCTCCATTATGTTTGCATTTTTCACATGAGGAAACTGAAGCTAAGGAACATTATATAATATAGCCTGTGCTCACACACTTAAGTACAATAGTCAGGATGTTGTATTTGAAACTCAAAAGTTCATGAATTTAAAGTAGGACTATAAATAAGTTATCTCATTCTTCTAAGTATCTACCTGACTTGAATACTGCTGAAATATTTCCCATCCCTAAAATTTATGTATTGAAAATATGTAACAACTAGGTAGATATATTTGAACATTTTTGTAATTAGTGAATACCTACTTCATTTATTTTAGGATTAAATACAGAAAAGCCAACACAGGTGAGAGTCTTTGAGTGTGCTAAAGATTTTATCTAGTTTTTAATGTATTTTTTCCAAGGACAACTGATTCCTATGTTCATTTCACATAACTCATTTCAATGGGCAGATAATTATGACCTCATGTATACGCTAGTCAGTCTTGAGAAAAAAAATAAGAATTGAAATTCATTATTTCACTTCTTTTTTTTTAAAGATTTATTTATTTATACATACAAGCTGGGTACAGGCCAGAGGCGTGCGGCGGCAAGAGGGTTCACCAGAGACAGAGCGGGGAGCAGAACAGGCAGATCAGAAACACACTGCTGAGGGGAGCAGTGGGCAAGGCAGGAGAGGTCTGCCGCACCATGTGGGATTCTCCCTGGCTGGGCCTCGAACTCGCACTGCGGGCATGCTGCCGACAGCTCCACAGCGCAACGCTCAACCACTGCGCCACCAGGGAGGCCCCATTATTTCACTTCTTTTGATTGATCACAAATTAATTTTCCTTGTTGGAATTGGAAAAGATGATTGAAGATACAATTTTTTTCTACTACTATCCATTTCCTCAGCAAGAAGTTATCACACATGTCAGTGAGCCCCATGACAACCTTTCCAAGATGTTTGTTACCCTAAAGATATTACCACCTTGACCAGTCTAATAATTAAAACCCCTAATTTATTATATACCCTTGCTTCCAGAAAGAATAAAGTGTTAAAATAGAAAAAGAAATTTAAAATCTTTTTATATAAACCAGAACCAAATATCTAGGCTAACTAAGTATATAGGCACTATAGTTAGCTCTAAACATGTAGTCATATGGATAACATAAGAAGCATAATATAAGAAATTTCATAATTAATAAACTGATAAGAGGTAAGGAACTTATCCCAGATTATTTTGGTACAACACTTATGCAATATAATAACCATAAACTTTAGAATTTTTCACAATGAAATTGCAACTAATGCATTCTTTACATTACTCTTTCTTAGAGTCAACCATGAATAATTGTCACATTGTTCTTTTAATATTTTATATGGAAAGAGTACATAGTTTAGGTTGAAATATCTTTTTGATAACAAATACATGTAATGATAAAATCAGCTAGGCATGAAAGTACTTTGAATTCAACAGTAATTATTACCATTGGAACATAATTCCCAATTCCTTCATATAGTTCAATTATGTAAAAACGCCATTTAGATGTTTTAGCTCTTGATTGAGGTATAAATTTTTTCACGTGTTAAGAGCTTTCTACCCAAGATCAGGAGACAAAAGGTTATTTTCTTCATGAATGAATGAATTGTACAAGAAAAGAGTAACAATTATATCAGACCAAGAAAAGTTAATGAGAATGAACCCTTTGGAATGGTACTGAATCCTCAAGGTCCTGAACTTGCCAAACTGCTGGAATGATTCATAAAAATTCTCAGTAGAAAGAATGAGCTGATTCCGGAAACTCTGAGTGATATTTTGCTCAGAGGTAACGGAATGCATTAAACAAGAGTGTTTCCTTTTCAGTTACTGGTTCTTTGATTATGTTTTTTTCTGTTTTCTAGAACATGTGAATATTATTACAAAATGTTGTACTAACAGTCTTACATGAAATTCCTGCCTTTATTCACTTTATCCAGATTTTTTAATTGGAATCTGTAGGCAGATAATTATAAGCATGTTTTGATTTAATTAGGTAAATATGCAAATTAAAAGGTCACATATTTGAAATAGATCCCATCAGGCAAAGAAATGTATTATGGTTACATCAACAACAACAGCAACAAATGAGTTTAATCCTAATAGAGTTTAAATAGTAAATGATTTCTTAGATTTCTAGCCACTGTGGATTAAATATCAACCTTGGGAAAGAGGAAAAGACTATTGAAGCATAATGATGGGTTTCTCATGGTCTAGATACCTCTCTACTTCTTCCAGAATACAGTATCTTATTCTTACTCTGCTATGCTTAAAACCTTTATCAGAAGATAATGTGTGATCACTGTGGGACAAGAGGAAAGAAAGCAAAATGGTATATGCAAACTCCAAAATATATGCAAACTACATATGCAAAGTATATGTAAACTACAAAACTCATTTCAATTTAAAAACCCGTATATTTTATGTAAAAGTAGGGGACAATAAACTAATGAAAACCTGCCTGAACAATCTTATCAAAATGCAGTTATTTTGGAATGCAGATACAATTTTTATTTTGGCCCTATGTTTAAATACAGATTAATATTTTCAAGCATGTTTCCTTTTTACTGTATTACTATTTACAATTTCACAAAATAGTGGTGTCTTGTAACATAATACAAAACTTGGTAAATAATAGGAACAACAACAGAAAAAGCAAACATCACCACTATTGAAAATGTTTTGTGTATTAGGCAATTGTACATATTATAACATATTTAATAGTCATGATTTCACAATGAGTTAAGTAAAATTAATATCCTAGTTTCCAGATGAAAAACATTCTGAGGACTAGAAAGAGACCTTAAGCAGCAGGGATCACAAGGTTAATTAGCAGAATGTCTAAGGTTTGATCAGAGCAGTGTAGTTAAGGACTGTACTCTTACGTAGATAATTAATATAGAATAAATGCAAGCAAACTGTAAGTTGTTTAGGAGCTCATGCCCCTTTCACATTCAAAACATGAGCACCTTCAATCAATTATAATAATACTAATTAAATCACTAACCGTTTGCCATGGACTATGTAATTCACATACATATTCTCCTCATTTTACATTCAGAGAAATTGAGATTCAGAAACTTTTGTTATTTAAGTCAAATAGCTGGTGAATTTAATACATAAGCAATCAAAGTTTCCCATACTATCTCCCCAAATATGTAATTGTGAAGCAACCATTGCATCTGAAATGTGTAACTGATAATAACAGGTAACTGATCATTGGGTAGAGGTCATTTTGAAGTTAGTCATAATTAATGCATGATTTTTCATACAGTTACTGCACTCCCTGCAATAACTGAAATGACAATTACTCTTACCCAATCAGAATTTCTCATTGTGAACTGATTTCAGCCAAACTTCAATAATCTATCATGCAGAAAGAAAGGTACAATGCAGAAGAAAAGACCATTTCTTATTTTGCTTAGATGGCAACTTTAAGTTCCAAAGTAAAATAAAATTTAGGGACTTGGAACAAGATGAAAAAAAAAAAAGACTAATCACTATTCTGCTTGACTTGTGGATTTTTGTTAACCTCAATCACAGAGGACACATGTAAACAGTTGTCAGCTCTGTGGCCAGCATTGCTACTTTGTTGAATATTTGAAATTTAAAATTGTCTCTTCCTATTACAGTATTGTGTTTCCTGTAGACTATAGTATTTTCTGCCACCAGGTGGAGGTAGAAAGTCACAATTGCTTGTCGATTTTTCTGGACCCCAGGGTTGGAACCTAAACCAAACCAAACCAAACCAAACCAAACAAAAATTAACTACATTGTCATAAAATCTTGAGTTGTTTTATCATGAAAAACAAGCATTAATAAGTTTCACTCCAGAAAAAAATCCTCAAACATAAACATTCTGTACATCTTCTCTGACCATAATTAAACTAGCTCTAATACTAAGCATAATTACTATTTTTAAACAAAGCAGTAGTAATCTTCTAGGTGCATGTTTCTCAACTCTGGGTTCACATTAGAATCACTTGGGAAGTTTTATCAATGCCCCAATCCAGACAACTGTGTCCACATTTCCTAGAATGAGGCCCAGGCACCCATTAAAAACCAAACAACAACAAAAAGATAATTCTCTTTACAACCAGGGTTGACATTCACTTACCTAGAAAGTAACATCACTAGGAACAATTTGGTCCTAAACTCTATAGGTTATAACTTAAATCAGGTCCTAGAAAATTGGTTTATGTCAACAAATCATAAGATAATTATTTGTAAACTAGAAAGTTAATTGACTTCTTTTGGAAAAGAAACTCCTAAATAAATCTTTCCAGAGTAGATATCCATCCATTCATTTCCAATTTAGAAACAACAAACATGTTGGGAGCTGGAAAATCAAATTCAGATCTATAGTCAGGTGATTTGATGCATCTAGAACCTAACAAAAGACAGTAAATAATCTTCAGGATCAATGTACAAACTTAATTGCATGATAAGTCTGGCAAATCCTTCTTTGTTAAAACAGTTTAATAAATCTAAATAGTTGGGGAATCTCTCCCCTCTCCCTTGGTTATAGCTAAAGAAATACCATTTTTTTTTATTTCACTTTCTTTTTCTCTGTTTCATAAGCATCAGATTCACCTCTGAAGGTGACAAAAGAATCTACTTAATTTTCCAAAGAAATAAAATCAACACAAGGCAGTACATATTAACATGTGCCACATGTGGTCTGACTCAGGTTACCTCAGTCAATAACCAGCAAGGAGGAAAAACTCAGGACCAGAGAGAAGGTGGAGGACAAAGGAAAAGAACAAACTGCTAGGCACTGTTAGTGATGCAAATAAAAGTCCTAAACAAGTGTTCCAGGACTGCAGCTGAATTAAGTGATCCAGGCACCAAAATTTTTAAAAGAATATCTGTGATATGAGCTAAAAAACAAATGAACAAACAAACAAACAAAAGATTAGCAAGAGAACAAGGCAAGATCCAAGGGTATCAGCTGTCAGTAGATTCAAAGTACTGCCTCTTTCCAGAGGGGTGCTTGGGGCACAAAGTGCTAATGCAGGCTCCATGGTGTGGTAGGAACATTTTTGCTAGGGTCAGACCACCCGGAACCCTCCTTCACTCTGCCCATTCCAACCTGAGCATTGTGACAAAATTTTCTCTTAGCATTTGAACACCTAAGTCCTTATCTGTAAAATGTAAAATGTGGGAAATAATTATTCCTATCTCACAGGATTGTTGTGAGAGTTAAATAAGATAGTTTAGGCAGATTAAAATGGTTCTCTCAGTATAATTCCCAAGATGGGCAGCAGCAGCCCCAGGTGAGAACTGCAGAATTTGCAGCTCCAGATCCACTGAATCAGGATTTTTTTAGGTGGACCCAGGACTGTGGTTTAGCAGCCCCTCCAGGTTTTCCTGATATGTAACAAAGTTTGGAAACAACAGAATAAGAAGATTCTAAGCCCTAAACAAATGGAAGCAGATGGAATCCCCATTCTAGTAACATGAAGAAGGTAGAAAACCTTAGAACTGAACACAGTTCTATGGGGTACAAAGAGCTCCAGAGCATACCAGCTCCTGATCTGCTTGTTAGAGAAGATACCTCACAATAGAGCACAAGGGAGCCTCCCTGATGATGCAAAGTGATACGTCTCAGCACTATCAAGCTATCCACCAGCCAATTCTGTATGACTTTGATCCCTGGCCAGGGAGCTAACCCACATGGGGCAGCAAACCTCTCCTGTCTCACCTCTGCTTGCCTCATTGGTGTATTTCAGTAAATCTGCCTGTTCTGCTCCCCACTCTTCTCTGGTGAATCCTCTCACCCTCCCCCCATCTCTGTTCTATACTCTAGTTCTTACATGAATAAAAAATCAATCTTTAAAAAAAATAAAATAAACCAGCACTTAAGTCTGAGGAACATGTTTTATTCCAACCTAAATGGACTTGAGCTACAGACCAATCAGCTATCTAATCAGCTGTGGTTTGGATGGTAAAGTTTCCATGACAGAGAAAAACCTACCTAACTGTCCCTCAGGGAAAAAACAGGCATAATTTCCCAAGTAATGAGGTCCTACTTGGAAGGCATCCTATGTAGGTAGGTTGTAAGTCCTCATTTAATGGCTTTGATAGGTTCTTAGAAACTGCAAAACCTAAGGGAAACTTACTACAAAAGCAGTTCTTCAAATAACTTCATTTTTCCCAATATTAACTGGAGTCCTTTATTTCTCATCAATGTTTCAGTGAAACAACTTTGAACAAAACAATGTTATTTGAGGACTGTAGTGGCAACTGAGGGGCAGGGAGGCTCAGAGGCAAGGAGGCAGGCGTGGGCCAGGCAGGGTCCTTGGGAGGCAGGCAGACAACCAAGTCTCCTACCCCCCGCCCCAAAATCTTTATGCTTTCTCTGAGCTCTCTCTGGCATTCTCTGTGTCATTGTCTCATGGTCTCACCTCCTCTGTAGTCACGCTGCTCATCCTCTCACTCCCACCACCACTGCTCCTTTTATCCCAACCTCTAGGCTCAGGTGTGCACACTTACACATGCATGCAGACCCATAATCCAGGTATCCACAATCAGGCACACATGCCCCACACCCACACTCCCAAGCCCCTTCAACATTAACACAATCAAGGCCACAAGTGATAACCCCAGAGCCTGATTAAATCATATACCATACATGGACCTACTGCATTTACTTCATTTTGTCTAAGGCCTCTTTATGTTAAGATGAAATGAAATAAATTTCTAATCAAAAATTCTATATTGGGCCTCCCTGCTGGCGCAGTGGTTAAGCGCTGCACTGTGGAGCTATTGGTAACAGCAGTGTGAGTTCGATGCCCGGTCAGAAAAATTCCCATATGGCGCGGCAGACCTCTCCTACCTCGCCCACTGCTGCCGTCAGCAGTGTATTTCCATCCATCTGCCTGTTCTGCTCCCCACTCTGTCTCTGATGAACCCTCTCGCCACCCCAGGCCTTTGCCCTGTACTCCAGCTTGTATGCCTAAATAAATAAATCTAAAAAAAATGCCTAAAATGATAATAGTATGCATAATTCACAAGTTAGTCTTGGAGGATAAGGGGACAAGTATTTTAAGGGCTATATATCACTTATTTTGACATTGTATGAAAAGTATTGGATTCAAAAGAGAAAACCTCTTTAAATTCTCTTAACATGTTATTAGAAAATCTTAAGTCAAGGAAATTTTGGATCTCTCTTGAAAAAAAATAAATTGTAATCTTATCAATACTCCCCAATCTTGAATCAGTTTGAAATGCAGGATTTGGTGAAAAGAATACAAGTTAACTCAGGCACATGGCCTTTCTATAGACACACAGGTAACTGAACTAGGGCCAGATTGTCAGTGAATGGACATGCCAGAATATTTACTTTTTAAGGTTTAGGCTAGTCAAACACATTCTACTTACTTCCTTTTAAAAATAATTTCATAAATGTTAGTATTCAATGTCAAAAAGGCAAACAAACCAAAAATATTAAGAGTTGTTTTTTTCTTTACATCATTGATCTGTACCATTATTGCTGAATAGTCAGTTATGTTCTTTTGTTCTTTCACAACATTAAGAACACATACCCATGAGATCGTGCTTAAAATCTCCCTTGATTCAGATGACTTGTAAGTGGATTTTTTTAACATTTATACTTTTCAAATATTCTACATTTCCTACAATAAGCTTATAATATTATTGAAAATATTTTTAAACATTTAAAATCATTCTTTTTTTCTCCAACATGAGTTCTCCCAATCTTCCTCATCTTCACAGCTATTCTTTGAACTCCCTCCACATTTAACACACACCTGTCTAAACAAGCAGGATATAATTTTAAAAGATAATCTAATATTAGTTGACATCCCACTGTAACCATATCCCTGTTTTAAATCAAGGAGAAAAATAGTAAACTTTGCTGTCAGATTGAATCCAGTAAAAAAAAAAAATGCACCAAATTTACCACTGTGTCACTTCACTGCAGAGATGATGGTTTAAGTAAGTTGCATAGTCTTTCCTTACATTTTATTTTCACTTTCTTCTACTACAAAGCTCAATGATTTTTATTTAAATACTTAAATTAGAAATGTTGCCAGAGATGTGTGTTAATGAAAGAGACTGAGGTTCCACTTGGAACAGAACAGATGGCCAGATTCAATGAGATACCAGGTGTCTATGAAAACTCCTAAACATCCTTTTAGCATTAACATACATTTTTGTGGAAGCCAGTTTTAAAAATGTGAAAATGAAATAATAAATACAAAATAGCATATACATGAATACAGGCATCCTCAATTAAATGAGAGCTGAGTTCTGGAAAGAACGTTTGTGTTTAGAAAAAAACTTGTTATGTTATTACCACATCTAAATGGCCAAATTGGACTTTTAGTAGACTCAATAATTAAGAGTCATAGAAGTCTCTTCAGTTAATCAAAGTCATATGTGTTCCTAAGGCGTTTCAGTTCCGTAATACTGCTATAGGGAAAAGATTTCCTTTCAAGAGTAAAACTGCTTTTTGAGAAAGTTGCATTTGGTCTCTGAGTGGATGCTTTGCAGGTGACATCTTGGCTACTTGTTATAGTCAGGTCATCAGTGAATGCCTCCAAGTGGCCAGTGATAATGAGAGTCTTCCGGCAGCGCAATTTTTGCAGCCTCACGCTGGATTTTCAGAACTTCACAGTATCGCCATTCATTTTCACACACGGACAGAAGTCTGTTTGGAAAAGGTTGTTACTGAATCTCGTACCATTCAGTATCTTCTCCACTGGATCATCTTACCTGCTTTTGTGACAAATTAGTGAGGGCCTAGGTTTCAATGGAAGTTCAAAGTTGTATGTGACTCTCTCTTAGTGTTTTCAGTTTCCATTGCTCTGTTCAAATGATTTCCCTCTTTGGGAAAAAGAGGGCCCACCTTGTTTGAGTCTTGCTTTGATCCTGTAGTATTTTTTGTTGTTCGCACCCAGTGTTTTTCTGGAACGCTCACTTACGTGCCTAATGGCTTAATGGCTACAGCCATTAAGATGATTTCTAGATTGTATTCATTTCTTTTTATTTCCTTCCTAGTTATATATCAAATTAATTTTACATTACATTTAGGAGTGTGCTAAAATTTAGATCCCTGGCATCTTGGGAAAAAAAATTTCCTTCTTTTAATTTCTTCTTTGAATGTGCTATTCACAGAGTAGTCTATGTACCAGCAGTATGAGCTTCATCTCGAGTAGGTGGAGTAGGTTCCACTCCAGACATAAAAAAATCAGGATCTGCTTTTTAACCAGACCATAGGTGATATATATGCACATTACATTTTGAGAAGCAATACTCTATGATGTCATGGATAATTGCAATATCTATTTGAACGTCCTTTAGTGAACTGACTCTCTTCCTTAATAGGCAGATCTTTTTCTCTATGGGCAGTTTATATATAGCACAATGAAGGTCTTCCTGACATTGAAATTAATCTCTCTACAAATTCTCTTTATAGGTCTAGGTTCTACATGCTTGAGCCAGTCCAAAATTTAAACTTTTGTTTACATGACTTTCTTTTGGCTATAATAAGGTAAATATCATGTTACCTTTTTTCTATTTCAGAGTAAGTATGTTCACTTAGTTGCTTCAACAGTCACTTTAACAGTTACTGAAGATATTCCAGTTTGTATCCATATCCAAAATAAACTTTCCTAATGTCTGCAAATGTCATGATCTAATATTCAGGGACTGGATAGGTGGGTTAATATCAGATTGGTAAAACAGGGTGGGGCCTCCTTTCTAATAGGCTCACTGCCATACTATTTTCATCGAAAGCCTAACTCCAAAATCCATCTCCAGTAGAATTATTTGGCACACCATATTTTAGAAACCTCAGTTTCTCTGATACAAACTTATGTGTTTACTTTCCTTAGAGTTTTAAAATACAGTCAAACCTGGAAATTGGCTAGTAAATTTTGTGACATTTTTTCATCCTTCAAAAACTATCTATTGAGTCTTCTGCCTTATATGGAAGCGATGGGATTTTCCCCTTGCTCTCTATAAATGCATCACAGCTAACTAGAGTATGATTTGAATTCTCTGAAGTTGCATCAAATAAAAGAAAACCATTATGAGAACTCAAGGAGGAACATAGGAATAGAATTGGAAGAGGCGAATCTTAAAAATAGAAGGCTATGTTCTCATAGGGGAAAGTGCAATCACAAACTCTGTGATGACATTTAGCCCTGTGGAAATACGAGTGTTCTCTAGCGTTCCAGCACTTAGACATCAATTCATGGTGGTCTCAAGCTATGTTTTTGTTCTGGCACATTAAACAGAATGAAGACATATGTCTAAATTTAAGACATCCTTTTAGTACTCTGTGCACGAGAGCCAGCTGAGAAATTTGAACTATTTCAAAGCACTAGAAAAGGAATTGTAGACACATCCTTTGTTTGGGCATATATTTTTAATTATCCTGCCTTTTAATATTCTTCTCCATTTGAGGATAATCAGACAAAATGGATCCTGCTGGGCATTGTCATGCTTAATAAAAGTAAGACTGAACATCTGCAAATATGGCGACAGTGTGGCGCATAGGATGCGCCAGTTACTGAGCTGCATTCTGATGTAATTATAACACCACATGTAACTGTAATAGTGTAATTCTCTGTTTACATTAGTTCTAGCACTTGGAATAAACTCTTCTTGCGTTAGGTGCTAAGCAATTTCACTCAGGGTAAGCACATAGAATAATCAAGAAATGTATTAAATGCAGGATCTGGATAATGGCAAGGATGGCAGATAGAAGGCTATAGACAATCATGTTTGAGTCTGTCAGACAGGGGTCAATCCCTGGGCTTAATCCTAACTTTGTCAATCATTAACTGAGTGACTTTGAGCAAGTCCTCAGCCTCTGGAAAGCAGAGATAATAATCATACATTTTCCATTGAACCATAGTTTAAATGTAATCATGTATATAAAAGTTTCTTTTCTTTCTCTTCTTCCCTTTTTCCCCCCTTAACTTTTTAAAATAAGTATTACTGCCTTTGTTTCTTGCTTTCATCAAACAGCCATCAACCAGAATTCTTAGGTTCAATGATGGCTGGAGCCAGTGTGCAAAGGGTTGCAGTCAAGTAGTGTCAGAGAATTGACTACACTTAGGGGTTAAGGTATTGAGAGCCAGATTTCTCACTGTCTGAGAAGAGAAGTACAGATGTGGAAAGGGGCAGCCAGAATAAACTGTGTGGTACTGGGCTTAGAATCGAAGGTATTAGCAGAACCTCGGCATTATGTAGGTAATACCTACAAATAAATATAGATATAAATTTGCATGCTATCGTCTGGAATGCTTGTGTCTTCCTAGCACCCACATGTTAAAGTTCTAATACCCAGTGTAATGGTATTGAGATGGGACCTTTGGGAAGTGCTTAGTCCATGCAGGTAGAGCCCTCATGAATAGGATTTATGCCCACATAAAAGAAACCTCACAGAGCTCCCTTGCCCCTTTCCCTACATGAGGATATAAGAAAAAGTCTGTAACCAGCAAGAGGACACTTGCCTGACTGTGCTGGCATCCTGATCTTGGACTTCCAGTCTTCAAGCCTGTTAAAAATGAATTTCTGTTGTTTATAAGCTACAAATCTTTGGTATTTTGTCATAGCAGTCATAGTAGTTGAGGACAGTGTATACTCATGTATATGCACACTTGTATGTGTATGCTTCCTTGCTCAGTATTCTAAAAGTGTCTGGGAACAATGATATCACACTAGCAGCTAGCATGGCTAGAGTCCAGATCTTGGTTTCCAAATACCATCCCTCGCTGAAAAGAACCAAGTCTCCTTCTAGAAATGGCTGATTCTACAACCGAGTTAGGAAAATGAGGTGAGAACATCTTATTATGCTAGAAAGTGAGGGAAAAAATCAAAGAGTGAAAACTTGTCTAAAGAATCTAGTATAGTAGCTAGTTTAAATAACTACTAGTCAAAACTGGCATGGTTTTGAGCATTGAAATAAATCATGAAAGTAGAAAATTATATCACATTAAATAAACTAGGAACCCGCTAGTTCACAGGGACATAAGTAAATACATAGATACATACACACAAATGACTAATTGCGAAAGATCTTCCTTATTGTAGAAAGTCAACTTAAAATAAATATATAAAAGAAATTATAATAGCAGAAAATTACCTTTTGGTGACCATCAAAATGGCAATTCAGAAAGGAAACCGCAATGATGCTCTAACTACTGGATGAGTAATGGGACTTTTAGAGGGTCTCTATGTATACTCTCACAAAATGTTTATTTATTAATTATAAAGGGGGGAAAGTGAATTTACAGTGGCGAAAGTGGCAGACATCATCTTAATCAAGTGATCAATGTTAACACCCCCATTGAGGTTATGTGCCACCCAAAGGATTCAGTGAGCACATCTCAGCTTAGGGGTATAATCAAGAGGACCCATTGTACAAACCTAAGTTGAGGGTCTATAATATTCAAAATTATTAACATCACTGAAGTAAAGGAAAGACTGAGGAACTATTGCAGGTTGAAATGGACTCAAAAGGCAAGTTGGTATAATGCATAATTCCTGGGTTGAATTTTTGCTAAAAAGAGGGAAAAAATGGTAAAACTTGAATGAAGTTTCCAAGCAAAGGGTATATGTGAATTATTTGTTCTCCCTTCTTGTAACTTCTCTATAGGTTTGATACTTGTTCCAAAAAAAAAATATTTAATTTTTAAAATGTAGGTAAATCAAATTATGTCAAGTCCTTGGCACATAGTGGAGTCCAGTAATATTTTAGTTATTATTTTTCTCATGGCTGTATCATGATTTCTTTCTTACAGATGTTTCTATCTTTGTTTATCCTTGCTAAGAATTCCCCCAAATCATAGCAAGACTAAGAGTTAAAGCCTTCAAAAATTTCAACATCCCCACCAACATTTGCCAATACTATTCAGATTCCTTAGCTATGGTCTCATAAATTAAAGGAATTTGAGCATTTACTTCAGAAGCTACTCTAAGAAGAAGGAAGATTTCCTGAAAACTTTCTCTGAGGTCCAATTTGCTAGAATAAATCACAACACTGTTTTTAAACCAGTAACTAGTAAAGAGAATGAGACAGTGATTGAATTAAATGTATTATAAACTCTGTAAACCTAGAAAGTGGAGTTGAAGTCTTTCTCTAGGTACAGTGTAAAGACCAAAACAATTAGGATTATTCCAGAAAGGGTGGAACTGAATGGGGGTAATAGCTATCACAAAAACAACTTGAAGTGTCTGACACAGTAGAGATAGGGAAAATCCTTATCCCTCATATAATCTGGCCACTCATAATCCCTACCATCATTAAAACAATATTATCTGTATAAGCTTCTTGATTTCTAACACATAAATGTCATTAATTTAATACTGTACCTTTTTTATATATTAAGATCTCTGAAATTAAGTCCTCTTTGAAAATGTTATACAATTGTTTAGTTGGCAACTCTTCTTTGTGATCCATAAAGTAATAATGCATTATATTGATGGAATATGAGAATAGGCAATATGTGGATAACAAATAATATTTACCTTGGTCAATCTTGGCATACATCATGCCACTTAATCCTGGTGATTATTTATGGAGATTTACCAGGTTCCATACTAACTTAAGGGCAGAACTGAGACTGGAGCCCAGTGTTTGTCTAATAACAAAGTTGTGTACAACCAAACATGTAGATCTCAATGATTATGTGCATGTATTCAACCTCTCAGCATGTGTCTAGTGTGACTACTAGGTTCCAAATATTGTATGAGGTTCAGAATATGCAGTGTTGGATACCAGAGAAAGAGAACCTAAAGTCAGATGAGAGAGACAGATTACAATATAACAAATACATCACTGAAACTGTAATGTTATTGAGACTGTGACTAGATTGAACACAAATGTTGGAGACGTTTCCTTGGACAGACAATTTTACTTCCCCATCCCATTAATGACAGGCTTTACTTGTGAATTTTTTTTGGCCAATGAAATGTGGGAGAAAATAGCATAAATTATTTCCCAGAACTTTAAACATGAACATGTGGTTTGCTCTATTTTTCTCTTTCTGCCACAATGAGCAGATATGTACCAGACAGAAACTGCTCTGTCACACTGGGTTCCAAAGTGAAGAAAACCTAGACAAATGGCATCCACCTTGCAATGTGCAAATGACGATAAACTTTCGAGATCGAAAACTATTGAAATTTCTGAGGTCATAAACTACCACAGCATAGCCTAACCTACTCTGATGGTTCAGTCGCTCATTTTTAATTGAAAAATAAAATGTAATAATGTGATTGGCCATATAATATAGTGCCTAAATGCAGGGATATTGCATATAGATTGTGTAGATTCAAATCTCATCTCTCCCATTTGTTAGGAAACTGACCTAAGAAATTGTACCTAACATTTCTGCCTCCATTTCTATAGAATAATATCACACTCAACTCATACCATTGTCATGAGATTGAGATGTTAATATTTGCAAAGTTTTGAGGACAGGGAATGACTCACAGTAAGTGTTATATAAATGTTGATAAAGTAGAATGTCTCTGTTAAGATATAGAGGAAGTTTAACTTGGAGGGAAGGGAGAAAGGGAGAGCCTGTAAAATTTTATATTTGTTGTATCTTCCACTAGATGGCAAATTTCTCAAGGAACACAATATACTGAGAATGATTGCTTTTTTAAAAGATAAGAAGAAAATACACAACTACATTAATAAGTCATTTATGGATGGCTAGCTAGTCTGCACTAAGAGATTGCTGCGTGAAATGTTCTCTTAAGAACATGATTCAGATTGGTGCTTCCACATAGTTATAAATTTCTAGTCTTAAGAATCTCAGAGAAACTTCAAAACAGTCAAACATACAAATGTTTAATGTATTAAAAGTACCAGATATTCCGTAATTTGAATGACCCCGATATTTATCATTTAAAACCAGAATTGTCAAAAAGCTGGAAGATCTCTAATTACTTTCCCATCAGGTTCTCTGATGGGATTTTTCAGGCATAGAGACTTTTTCCCCTCCTCGTATAGCATTCACAGACTATCTGCTTGCTGAAGATGTATAATGTTGTAGAAGCAGAAAAATCCTTTTGTTCGAAGAGTAGGGTTGAAGTGTGAAATTCAAATCTTCATGATAGGAATATATAGGTGAATTAAATTTATTCTGTTAAAAATTACTGATATCAGATTTTAAGTTGTAAAGAAGGATTAACCAACATTCGAACACGGAAGGAGTTACAAACAAGAGAAAAGAAAGGAGGGCACACATCTCCCCATTTTTAGATAAGGTGGAGAATTCATTCTCAGTAGCTTTGTCTTTCACATCACTATAATTTATTTCACACAGTGATTCCTCAATACTGCATTGCTAGTTTCTTTGGATCTGTGTTTGTATTGCAAAGACTCTTTCCCTAAACTGATTTAGCATTACCAAACTCTAAGCTGTGGATTAGATTAGGTCCTACCTCTAGAAATTCTGAGGTAGTACATCTATGAATCTTATTTTATCACTCTGGGGTTTACTAGTATAACATGCAGAGTAAAATAAATCACAATAAGAAAACATTCTATGACAAATATGGTCCCATTGACCTGCAAATTGTAGAAAACTAGAAATTTTGATAACAGTTTTTACCTTTTAACTACGCAAAAATATGTGTTTATTATAGATAGTATAGAAAAAATCACAGGGCCTCCCTGGTGTTGCAGTGGTTAAGCGCTGCGCTGTGGAGCTGTCGGCATTGGCCACACGAGTCCGACACCCTGCCAGGGAGATTCCCACATGGTGCGGCAGACCTCTCCTGCCTCACCTGCTGCTCCCCTCAGCAGTGTATTTCCATCCATCTGCCTGTTCTGTTCCCCACTCTGTCTGTGGTGAACCCTCTCGCCCCACACCTCTGACCTGTTCTCCAGCATTGTATGCATAAATAAATAAATCTTTAAAAAAATCACATAAGCAATAAGTAATGAATGACTCTAATACTCAAAGATAATCATTTCATTTATGATCATTCTCTAGGCTAAGGAAACTACTAAAACTTTAGTTTGGGGAATGTGTATATTCCTTTGTGCAAATGTAGCATGATTTATTTTCCCATCTTTTCCTCCAATTTTTCTATATTATTTTCAACAATATCAAGGAATACTTGGACTTAAATCTTAATCATATCTGTGAGAATAAAATCATTGGAAATTAATGCCAAATAACATTTAGAGGTAATAAAATCTGAGATTTTTAAATCAGAACTTTATAGAAACAATACTTTTTAAAGCCTGACCTCACACTGTCATATGACAATGACAGAGGGTTTTGGCAAATTGGAATTGGATATTCGGACATTTTATTACTTAAAAGCAGCGTGAGATTTTGTGACATGTCTTTGTTTTCTTGAGGGATGATTTAGATAGCACTTGTAAAATTCAGACAAGTATCAAGCACCTGTTACTCATGATCATTTAGGGTTTATTACTAATTTTTCCATTCATAAAAATTCCATGGCATAACAAAACAAATGTCAAAACTACAATGAAAATTGAATATATAATCTATGTATTGCTCTTTAACTAATGCAATTCAGGAAAAGCCAGAAACGTGTACAAATGTCTTTTTCCTTGAAAATGTGGGTATTCTTGAAAGTTTAGCAACAACAATGATGTGCTGCTTACAGAATTTACTACATAAATACCTAATGTCCATATGCAGAGCAACATACAATATGTATTAGGTGCTTATGTGAATATCTAATTCCATCCTTCTAAGAAAGTGTGAAAACTACTCAGAATGGACCAACAGGAAGGGTCTGTTCTGAGCAAGCTCTTGATTTCTTCTATTGTCCTTTTCCTACAGTTTCCTACAGTTTTCCACTGTGTCTCCTATGCTTGTTTTTTCAATTCTGGCTGATGCTGTTCCCTTCTTAGGGCCCTTAAATATCCACATTTTTATAGTCTATTTACAACAACTCCCAAGTTCTTCTTAAGCACCCAAACTTTGCCAACAATATTTTTATGAGTTAACTGTTTGATGCTCCAATAACAACCTTCACTTGCTTTTCTGGGTCCTGTAGCTTTTCTCTAACATTATTTTCTTGTGCCTTGTTAAATTACTTTCACTTCTTTGTCACTGTTTGTTAAGGGTCTGAATTGAAAACACTATACCATTAGGCAGAAACATGGAGACCATGAAATTTCTTATTAAAACCAATAAAACTTTATTTAATAATTATTTATAACTTTTGTTTTTTTATAAATAAGCAACAAAATGATTGATTATAATTTCCCACAGTCATCTCTAGCTGGGGACTGTTGTTCCTTCAATAAGGCATCTAGGAAAATAGCACATTGTTAATTTTCTATAATAGAGATGTACACTAAAATGGGAAAAATCAACAGGGCAATCCATTTTTCCCCCAATGTTTCGATACTTTTGCCTCACATCCCAAATTTTAAGAGAGTTTTGATGTCGGCCATATAATCAGTAAAATAGATTCTTGCAAAAAAACTTACTGACATACATGTATTTCTTTAGAATTGTTATTAGTGATATTGTTCTATTAGGAAGTGAATTTATTAGTAACTGACCCTCAGTGATTTAGAGGATAAAATACTAGCTGAGGCTTAGATTTTCTTTTTGTTTTACCTATTTCCAACTTATAAAGAAACAAGCTTAATATGGACAATATATATTCATATAGAGGCAACTGCCACTCTGTCAGTGCTACCTTTAGCATCCATTTACATGCATATAGTCACTCCATTGGGGACCAGGCAGTGATGTTCAGATAAAAGCCATTGGTATGCATATTATAATACTAACAGACAATGAATATTTTTCCCTTTTAGAAATATAATATACAACTTATGTTGGCCTCACCACTTATGTATTACTATTTATTTTCATGGCATAATTGCTTTTTTAAAACAGTTTATTAATTTTAATTGAATAATCCAGTATCCTCGTCCCATATCCTCCCTTTCTTTTTCCAGTCTTACTGCTACTACCATTTATTAAGGACAATTCAATCAGAACATTTGCATCGGATCCTAAAGTGCATAAGAAACAATGTCCCATTGTTCAGTCAAGTACTGCTTTCAACCAGTTTTTAGAGGGATTTTATTTGGTAGGAAACAAAACTGGTGAATGAATCATGTGGTTCAATTTGGAGCACTACAGTACCAAAGAATATTGTCATGTTCCTCCCTCGATTTTTAATTCCCCACAGTTGAAATTAGAAAATCAGTTTTAGCTGCAAATATTGAGTCATAAAACATTTCCTTTTGAACTAAAATTATGTTATAAATGTGTATCAATTAATGTCCGCTTTTCCCATAGGTGTCTCACACACATTTTATAGTCTTAACCTGAGGAAGTTGTGAAAAAAGTAAGCTTGTACCATTCATTAAACACAAATTGTCCACCAACTACAGAGATGATTGGGGAAAAGGAACAAACAAAAAAAAAAGTATGGTGCTTTTTCCTACTACAGAATTCGGAAAAGATGTTCTGTGGGATTCTTACGGGACTTACTAACTGAATAGTGCTTATCTTCCTTTCCTGGGAAACCTGCTAAGAGAAAGGAAGCGTTCAAACCTTCCCAAATGTTGTCACCCACCAGTTCTTTGGATGTTTCTTAATTTTGTTTCTTTTGACCTAAATATTCCAACTGTACTGAGCAAGGACTTCCAGGAGGTGGCTGGGGGATATGCAAACCAGTTTTCTTTGTTTTACAAGTCCCATTGCTAAATTTCTTAAAGATACATGTCAATCCACCCATTTTCTCAATGCCATATTTAGCGTTCCAGTTAGATGCTCCATTTCACAGTCCCCAGTTTGTTGCTGACCAGAAAAAGATAGATGTTTGGGAAAAATATTTACTGTTAGGCCCATCTGTGGACTTTAATAGATTCCCACAGAACTTCCAACCTCTGCCTTTTCTTCTGTTGCAGTTCAGTGAAGGAATGCCACCATTCTACTTAAGTTTCGCTCACCATCACAGCCAAATCACATCACATAAGGCAAGAAGCGTCGAAGGCATCGCCATTTACTCAAAATCACATCATACAATTTCCATTACAAGGAAAGCATTTAATTTCTGATATAGTATCACAATAAGTTTACTACTTCTATTAATTATAGATCATCACAATGCATAATATGAAACTTCTGTACCTAAGATTAGGGATTGAGATTAGGAAAGAGAAGGAGGAAACAATGTTTCTGGATTGAGGTACAATGAATTGCAAAGTGCATATACTGACAATTTTTCTGAGAAAAGGCAAATGTGACATGGAAAAGGCAGGAACTCACCTAGATTCATCCACATCTTTTTTCTCTTTCCAAAGCCTTCTTAACCCATAAACTATCTAATTATTGGAGAAATTGAAACATATCCCCTGAATACACTGTATCCACTATACCCAGATTGGTAAACCTTTCCTAACACAACCCGATTAGTTGACCAGAACTATAAATTGATTTGACTCATTACTTCTATGTAGAGAAATAGTCTAATTTTGAGAAAACTCCTATATTATTTATACTTATTAAGGTCATTCATTCAAACACTATAAGATTTTATAATTCATTGTCTTCCTTATGTAGGTCTACATAGCAATAATTAAATGAGATACATTAAATTAAGACCATTTTTAATATTGTGGCTTATTAGAAAATATTTGAAAATTCTTCTCAAATGATATTATAAACATAGCCAAATTATTATAATTTTCTTCATGCAGTAATAAAGTCTAAATATAAAAATATATTTTTCTTTTACAAAATTAAGCTTAAAAAGATCTAACATATTTAACCCTTTCTAAATATAGGTCTCCCTAACTAGGCTCTTGTGTCAGAAAAGCTATATAGAAATCTTAAGCAGGGCCTCCCCAGCGGCGCAGCGGTTGAGCGCTGCGCTGTGGAGCTGTTGGCAGAGGCGATGCGAGTTTGAAGCCCGGCTGGGGAGAATCCCACATGGTGCGGCAGACTTCTCCTGCCTCACCCGCTGCTCCCCTCAGCAATGTATTTCTGATCTGCCTGTTCTGCTCCCCACTCTGTCTCTGGTGAACCCTCTCGCCGCCCCACGCCTCTGGCCTGTACCCCAGCTTGTATGTATAAAACAAAAAAATCTTAAAAAAAAAGAAATCTTAAGCATTAAGAATCTTTATAGTGGGCCTCCCTGGTGGCACAGTGGTTAAGTGCTGTGCTGTGGAGGTGTTGGCAGCAGCGAAGCGAGTTCGAAGCCCGGCCTGGGAGATTCCCACATGGTGCGGCAGACCTCGCCTGCCTCGCCCGCTGCTCCCTTCAGCAGTGTGTTTCCGTCGATCTGCCTGTTCCGCTCCCCACTCTGTCTCTGGTGAACCTCTCACCACCCCTGGCCTCTGGCCTGTACCCCAGCTTGTATGCATAAATAAATAAATCTTTTTTAAAAAAGAATCTTTATAGGCGCTGACTACACCTACATCAGGGCAGAATAGAAAGGCTGGGATTACCTTCTCTCTATATGGGTGGGTGGAACAGTCTGAGGATTGGCCGTCCATGCCACGGAATATTATAATTTCACTGAAGGGTCTTTTCAGAAAAGGAGTATAGGTGCTTATGGACATAGGTCCTGCCTAAGGCACTGGAAGATCCTTGATTGACATGTGTAAGGATCATGCTCCCATTCCTTTTCTGGAGATCAGAGACAAAGAGTTTTTAGGTGGAGTCATACCGGGCTTGATCTTCAATCCAATAGCAGAGGGAAAAACTAGTGAGAGAGAGATGTCTCCTCTCCTTTTGAAATAATCAAGTGGGCATGCAGCAATTGCTGCCCAGGTCCCTCATGCATTGAACATTGGTGTTTGTGTCTACAGTGGTTGCCATCATCTAAGAATTGCTGGGCAACAGTATACACAGCCCACTCAGGTACCACTTACCTTCCAACTGAGCCTTGTAGCTTGAGCCTGTGGGCCACACCTTAACCCCCCTGTCAGGAAACTTAAGCCAGGTTTCTAATTCATAGCAGAACAGAGCAGCAAGGAGGTGCAGCAAGAAGTTAGGGCAACTGAAACACTGAACAGAACTTTCTGTGGAGAGAAGGGAGAAGAGGCAGAGGTGACCATACTTTACTCCTCAACAAGACTAAAAGGAGTATTTAAACCCAAGCCTCTCCTCCTATTCCCACCTCACAGCAAGGTAGATAAAGAAGAACAAATAAACTACACCCAAAGCACCCAGGCTACCAAAAGGCAAATAAGCAACACACATGCCAATGAAGAAAGAAACATCTAAACATAAGATAGGAAAACTTTTTGAGAAGAATAGAAGTTCTGGGACAAATATAAAGGACATAGAAACAGAAAATGTATCAAAGACTAAACAAAAGCAATATTAAAGATGCTAAAGGTCAGTCAGCCACAAACAGGTATATACAAGAACTTAGAAAGTAGCTCCAGGAACAAAAAGAGATCTTCACCTGAGAGTGAAAATATTAAAAGAACATAGAGATTCTGAGTGAAATGAAGACAAATATAGAATATACTTTATATGGAATTAAACTGACAGAAGGAATTTCAGAAATAGAAGACTCAAATGTACAGAGACACATAGGAAAAGAGAGACAAATAAGACTTAGGGAAAATGAAGAAATATCCAACCCATTTAGAAGAGGAAATGGGTGGATAATGGGTATTTCAGAAGGTGAAGTGAGAAGAGAGCAGAGACCTTATTTAAAGAAATAATAGCTAAGGATTCCCCAAACTTAAGAAATAAAATTAGCATAGATGACCAGGAAGCAGAGAAAACACCCAAATACTGAAATAAAAAAAAAAAAAAAGAGTGGGGGGAGGGGAAGGAAATTTACAAAGGCATCCAAATTAGGTTTTCCTCAGATTTCACCCCAGTCACCCTCCAGCGAGAATAGAATAAAATGAAGTGTTCACAATTCTAAAAGTAATGCCAGCAAGAATACTTTATCCGACAAAACTGCCATTCAATTATAAAGGTGAAATGAAGGCTTTCTTAGGCAGAAGCTAATGGAGTTTATCACCACCAGACCTGCCCTACAAGAAATGTTCAAAGGAGTCCTTCTACAAGAAAAGAAAAAGTACAAAATCCTGAGTATAGTGACAAGATCCAAAATCAAATATTAATTACATAAATGTAGAAATGAGCAACAAAAATAATTGTTTAATAAACCAAAACATCTGGAGATAATACATAAAATGCTTCTAAACAATTCCTGTGTCAAAGAGGAAATTAAAAATTCCTGGATACTAATGAAAATAGAAAAACAAGCTATCAGATACTGTGGGATTTTCTAAAAGCAGTGTTTTGAGGGAAATACAAGAATGTAAACCTGAAGTTATGACTAACATATTTAATGATAATAATAAAGAAATATTTTTAATAACTAAGAAAAATATAA
Source organism: Scalopus aquaticus (assembly GCA_004024925.1). Classification (NCBI taxonomy): domain Eukaryota; kingdom Metazoa; phylum Chordata; class Mammalia; order Eulipotyphla; family Talpidae; genus Scalopus; species Scalopus aquaticus. The sequence goes on from PVIJ01014914.1 coordinate 35,368, forward strand.
TGTTAATAGTGACTTTTTCTAAGGAGTACAATGATGTATTATTAAAATCATTTTCCTTAATATCCATACCTTATGCACATACCATTGCTATCATTTAAAGTAACCACTAATTTTCTAATAGAAGAGTTTCCTTTCTTCCTTTATTCAGATTCAGGGATAAAGGGGACAAAGATAGAAACTATAATGATAATTATGCCAGAAAAATAGCCTTTACAACTTAACTGGAAATAGATACATTTTAAGATACTGAAAAAGACATTTTCTTAAAGTGCTAATCTTAATAGTGATGAAACCAAAGCTGAAGCATTTTTTTAAAACATTTTATTTATTTATTTATTTTTGCATAGAAGATCTGGGGTATAAGCCAGAGATACAGGGGGTGAGAAGATTCACCAGAGACAGAGTGGGGAGCAGAATAGGTGGATCCACTGGAATACACTGCTAAGGGAAGCAGTGGGAAAGACAGGAGAGGTCTGTTGTACCATGTGGGCTAGCTCCCTGACAAGGGTTGAACTCAGGCCTTTGCATTGATAGCACAAAGAGACTTAAACCGTAGGCCACCTGAAAGTCCCAAGTCTCAAAACATTTAAGTGACTTATTCAAGCTCACACAGTGAATAAATGCTGAATGTGAGTTGCAATGCAAATTATCTGACTTCAACACTTAGAATCATAGCCTCCATCACATTACCCTGGGTCACCACAGAGGATGCCTAGAAGAGCGTTTCCATACATGTATTAGCTAATAACAATAGTGAATAATCATATAGCCACACTGTGTACCCAACTTTTCTCTATGTGCTTTACAAATTTTAACTCATTTAGCCTGACATCACAAGCAAGTTCCGCTCCCAGCTGCCCAAGACTTATTATTGCTGTGGCACTGTGATCTGGTAGCTGTCCCTACTTAGGGATTCTGATGTGCAGCAAATGACACCTGCCAGCAGTGTCTTTCTGATACTCAAGCGACATACTCCATTAATAAGTCTCCCTGACCGAAGTGACAAACCTAAACCCAGTGTATGAGAAGCTTTGGGATCGACAGAACTACCATTTTACTCTTCTTCAATTTCATAACCTAATAAGGTAAGTAAATCATTATCATCCACCAGAAACATCAGAAAGAATTAAAACATTACCTCAGAAATACAGAATGAATCTTGTACCTCAAGAAATAATATTTATCCAATGTGGAGTTCTAGACTAATCACTCCCTCTGCTGTTTGTCATCAAACAAGTGAAGCTTGTTTACAATAAAAGATTTCCAAAATGACAAGTGACAAATTTTACATTAGACTTACCAAAACCAGACAAAGACAATACAAAAAAAGAAAACTACAGTCCAATCTCCCTAATGAATACTGATGCAAAAATATTTAACAAAATCTTGGCCAATAGGATCCAACAATGCATCCATAAGATAATACACCACGACCAAGTGGGATTTATTCCAGGGACACAAGGATGGTTCAACATCCGAAAATCAATTAATGTAATCCAACACATCAACAAAAAGAAAAATAAAGACTATATGATCATATCAACAGACGCTGAGAAAGCATTTGACAAAGTACAACACCCATTTATGATAAAAAGCCTTGAAATCCTTGGGATAGAAGGAACATACCTCAACATAATAAAAGCCATATACGACAAACCCATGGCCAATATTATCCTCAACGGTGAGAAGCTGAAGGCCTTTCCCCTAAGATCAGGAACAAGGCAAGGATGTCCTCTCTCACCATTACTTTTCAATATAATACTGGAAGTCCTAGCCAGAACAATTAGACAAGATAAAGACATTCAAGGGATCCAAATAGGAAAAGAAGAAATTAAACTGTCCCTATTTGCAGACAATATGATAATATATATACAAAACCCTAAAAACTCCATAGAAAAACTACTAAAAATTATAGACCAGTTCAGTAAAGTAACAGGATACAAAATCAACGCACAAAAGTCAGTAGCATTCCTCTATGCAAACACCCAATCTGAAGAAGAAGAAATTAAGAGATCCATCCCCTTCAAAATCGAAACAAAAAAAAAATCAAATATCTGGGAATAAATCTAACAAAAGACATAAAGGACTTATACAAAGAAAACTACAAAACTTTGTTGAAAGAAATAGAAGACACAAGAAGATAGAAAGGCAACCCCTGCTCATGGATTGGAAGGATTAACATTATCAAATGGCAATCCTACCAAAAGCAATTTACAGATTCAATGCTATTCCAATAAAAATCTCAATGACATTCTTCAAAGAAATAGATCAACTACTGATGAAATTCATATGGAACCACAAAAAACCTCGCATAGCTAAAGCCCTACTAACTAAAAAGAAAGAAAATAGAGAAATTTCACTCCCTGATTTTAAACTATACTACAAAGCCATAATAATTAAAACAGCATGGTACTGGAACAAAAACAGACAGAAGGACCAATGGAACCGAATAGAATACCCAGAATTAAAGCCGCATATCTATGAACAACTAATCTTTGACAAAAGAGCAAAGAAAATGCAGTGGAACAAGGACAGTCTATTCAATAAATGGTGCTGGGGAAACTGGACAGCCACATGCAAAAAAATGAAGCTAGACTACTACCTCACACCCTGCACAAAAGTCAAATAAAAATGGATAAAATACCTGAATGTAAGACCTGAAACCATAAAATTTATAGAAGAAAATACAGGCAAAACTCTTCAGGACATATATCTCAGCAAAATCTTGAAAGACACATCCTTCAAAGCGAAGGAAGTGAAGGACAAGATAAACAGATGGGATTACATCAAAATAAAACGCTTCTGTACAGCAAAAGAGACATTAACCAAAACTAACAGACACTCTACCAAATGGGAAAAAATCTTTGCACACAATACATCCGATAAAGGACTGATAACAAAAATTTACAAGGAACTCACACAACTCAACAAAAACAAAGCCAATAACCCAGTCAAAAAAATGGGCAGAAGAGCTCAAAAGGCACTTCTCCAAAGAAGAAAAGCAAATGGCCAACATGTACATGAAAAAATGCTCAACATAACTTATAATCAAGGAAATGCAAATCAAAACCACTATGAGATACCACCTCACACCTGTGAGGATGGCACACATTAAAAATACAGGCAACAACAAATGCTGGAAAGGATGTGGAGAAAAAGGAACTCTTCTACACTGCTGGTGGGAATGTGAACTGGCCCAACCACTATGGAAAGCTGTATGGCGATTCCTCAAACTGCTA
>PVIJ01014915.1:0-38613 GCA_004024925.1 Scalopus aquaticus
ATGGAGTGTAGCAAAGGCTCAAGGCTAACCACTGTGGAGTCTGAGATGAATAGTTAATTATAACTTGGCGATCAGGGAAGACTTTCTGGAGATGAGTTTTGAATTGTACCTTCAAGGACAGATAGATTTTGGACCTATGTTAAAGGTGGAAAGGACATTTCAGGCAGAAAGAACAGATTAAACAGAAATGGAATAGCAGGGGCCTCCCTGGTGGCGCAGTGGTTGAGCACTGCGCTGTGGAGCTGTCGGCAGCAGCGATGCGAGTTCGACGCCCGGCCGGGGAGAATCCCACATGGTGCGGCAGACCTCTCCTGCCTCGCCCACTGCTCCGCTCAGCAGTGTATTTCTGATCTGCCTGTTCTGCTCCCCACTCTGTATCTGGTGAACCCTCTCGCCGCCTCACGCCTCTCGCCTGTAACCCAGCTTGTATGTATAAATAAATAAATCTTTAAAAAAAAAATTCTTAAAAAAAAAAAAAAAAAAAATGGCTCTTAAATTCTGAGAACCGCATGAGACACAGGCCCTTGCTCCTTTTCATCACTGTGTTTTCTAGTTTGAAGGGAGAATGATTAGCCCCAACTTCATGGTGTTGTGGGGAAAACCCAGGTCTCGCCCTCAATGAGACAAATGTGTAGACACAAACACAAGTCATTAGGTTATGAAAGTGCTGAACAAAAACAGCAGCTAGATAAGAAAATTCAATATTTGAGAACATTAAGAGAAGTTATTTCACAAATAAGTTCACTTTTAAAATCTTTTCAAAAGCAAGTTAACTCTCCTGCCTACCCAGACTAGGCAGGTACCGCTCTTTTACTTTCTCCTTTTTCTAATACATCTGTTCTTTTAAAATGTAAAAAAGGTTGAACTTTAAAATATTCTAGAAACATAAAACCCATGGATGAAAGGTGCCCGTATGTGTATATAAACTCCTAGCGCATGCCAACCAAAGAACTGTAGTTAGTGCTGCTCTTCTACAATATGTTGTTGTTTTTCATGTCCAGGAATATGGTGTGGTCGGTGCACTTCCTAATCTAACCTGGTGGGAAACAAAAGAGAAAATGGAGAACAGGGTAGCCAACAGCACGGTGGGGGTGGGGAAGAGGGAGCTGCCACGGGTCCCTCCCTTTTCCTGCCATAAAATCAGCCCTTACTCCACTAAATCCCTAGAGCCCTTTGCAAACAAATGCACACCCAAAAGTTTCTCCCCACTGGAGAGAGCATGGGTGGAAATCATGCATTTTGGAGTCTGAATAAATAAGGGCCAGCACCCCGGCCACTGCCTAAACATGTGAGTGACTCCCCTCAGGGCTGTTTCTTTATCTGCCTCAGGCTGGCTGTGGGAACCATGCCCCAGGACAGTGCCTGAATGAAGTAGGTGTTCAGCGCCTGCTTCCTTTCCTGCAATGCAGGTTGCCCCAGACTTCTCCAGTGGCGCTTGATGGCCACGGGCCTGGCCCCCAAGACTCTGCCTTAGTTTCCAACCCAGCTCACTGTAGTTGAGGCTCAGAGAAAGTCAATACCTTCTGAAAGCATTACTGTGTCCCATGCAAACTGAACAGAATGATCCAGCTCCATTACTTGTTGGGTGGGAGGCTTGGGGGGACCCTGGATGGCTTGGCATGGAGATACTCTTCTGTCCTGAGAGGAGGAGGGGCCCCGTGGGCGGGAACATGGGCAGTGTGACCTTGCAAAGCGTGTCCAGGATACTGTGTTCATTCATCTCCTCCTGCCACCCTCACACAGGAACAGGGGAGTGGGTTCTGCTAACCCCTACCATGCCCAGAACCTAACAGGAAGTGGTAATTTGGTTGCCATGGCAGTGAGGGAGGCAGGATTATGTGAGGCCCCCTAAAGGAGCTTTGGTGGCTGTGGGGTGGGAGAGGCCTTCAGGGATTTCTTTCCTCAGACAAGGAGTACAAAAGGGGGGTGATGGCATCAGAGTTCCAAAGAAAAGCGAGTTCAAAGAGCGCACACACACGATGCAATGATTTCTGTAAGAACCACAAAGGGCTTTCCTGCAGAGACCAAGGGAAGACAGTTGTGTGAGGAAATTGAGTGCCCCTGGTCTTGAGAAAGACTGGCAGATAAAGTGGCCCATACAGAGAAGATCCCGAGTTTTATCTTAGTTTGTGAGGTCTGGGTTAACTTTGAGGCCAGATATTAGGATGGAGCCTTCTCTGGTCTCTGATATTAGGTCAGCCCCAACTACCTCCTCCATCCCAACAAGCATTAAACAAACTCACTTGACAAGGAAAAGGCCCTCCCCTCCCCCCATGCCAACCCAGCAGCCCTCTCACCTGATACACGGCCCTGGAGCCACAGCAGCAGAAGCAGAGGAAATGTGGGGGACATGGCACCATCCAGCTGGACAGTCACAGGCCAGCAGGGGGCCAGGACACTCCAGGGAGCCATGGTTAGGGCCCCAGACCTTTGCAGCACCTACGTGCTACTTGGGGACAGACCCGGGGTTCTAAAAGTGCAGTTGCCCATTTAGGGAAGTGAGGAAGTTGTGGGACCCACTGTGACCGACAGACCGCAGGGGGCCCACAGAGCGGAGGAGAGGGCGGTGCTGGCTGCTGTTTCCGCCCTCTTCCTCGAAACTTCAGGCAGGTGTGGCTGCTCCACCCAGTCTGGGGCCCCCAGCCCAGGGAGGGATTACAGGGTCAGAAGACTCCTCAGCCTCTCTGACTGGATGGTGGTTCTAAAGGGTGCCTACTTGTCTGTGGCACAAGATCTACTAGCAGAATTGTGTAAGGTTTCTAGAACCTCAGGTACAGACTTCCCTGGAATCTTCTGGGCTCAGAGACGGGAATGGAAGCTATCAGGCCAAGAGGGGCTATGGGGCAATGCAGGCATCTTTGTTTTTCTCATACATTCCCAAGGAGGTCCTTGTTAACTCATTCACTTACTCATTCATGTATTCCTCACAGGATGCATTCGTCTGGTGCCCTGTCTCTCCCTCTAACCAGCTCCTGACTGGTCACTATGTTCACACTTACAAATAACCCCCTAGGTGCTCACGTGCAATCTTATTTTTGTCACGGTTAGAGGGAGTAGGGGGAAGAGGCGGGGGTAATGCAAATTCTAAGACTCAGAGCATAATGTTTAGTTCCGGAAGGGGCTCCTGGGCCATCATTTGTGGGGCCACAGAAGCATGTGTGCGCGCGCGCGCACACACACACACACACACACACACACACACACACACTGCCTCTCCTTTTTGCTACTTGCTGATCCATGTCTCCTCATCACGCTCTGCCTTTTCAACTGTGGCTTCTACTCATCCACCAGCCTCTTTAACGCCTAGTCCCTCTTACAGGCTTCCTAAAAGACTGCAATGTTTCCCTTCCCCCACCTCTTCCAGTAACCACACCCCCAGCCCCTTCTACCCCTAGCTCTGGCCCCCAGCTAACACACAGGCATGCCCACTCCACTTCCTTTCCCTCAACCCTATCTCTCCTATACAGCCGCCCTGTTCCAGCTGAAATGACCCAGCATTTGGCCTTAGACCCCACCCTTCACTTAGTCCCCAGAACTGAGAGTCAGAAGGATAGACTTCTGATAGCCGGGAGCTGTGTCATCCGCTCCATTGGAGTGTGGGGGGCCAGGTGGACCCCCATAACTGTGTGTGCTTTTCCTACTCACTTGGGTCAATTTCTTCTCCTTAGATAGGACTTAGATGATTAAAAGTTCCTCAAGTTTGCATGGGCACAGTGTAAAACTGAGTAGGATATGCCCAATCCAAGTTCAAGGACGTTTTATCTTGGCTGACTCAACTTAATCATTTTACTCAACATTACTTCATTCATTCTCTTATTCCTTCTTACAGTCCTATAGGCTGCACACGGTGCTCAGCACTGTGACTAGGGGCAGGGAACTATCATCACTTCAGCCCTCTCAGTCCTCTGAAGGTGTCTTAGGTTTTCTTTATTCACCCTTCCTTGTTCAGGGCTGTCCCCGGTACTCATTCAGGCCCCTGATCAGAAACTATCTCCCCTCTCAACAAACGTGGTGTCTTTCTTCTTTCCTTTCCTCCGTCAGAACAGTAAATGGCTTCAAGATTGGGGAGGAGCCTCATTTATTTGCTGCAGGGGCTTTGTGTGCTTGGAACCAATGCTTCTATGAACTCCCAACAGTGTGTTCCTCACCAAGTGAAGCATTTGGAAACTTGTGATCACTGTTGACAGCTGTGCGGATGAGAGTATAAGGACCCACACACCCTCTTGCCACTGGGAGAGGAAAAGAGACTGGATTCAGTGTTTCTGGAGGGAAATTTGGAAGGGTTTGTTAAAATATCTAAAAATGTGCATGCATTAGAGGGTCTGTAGAGACGTTGAGGGCATCCTGTGTGTAATATAATGATTCGATACTTGGACACTCTTAATTTTTATGTATGAAAAACTTTAACACAACATTATATTTTTTTATTTCTTTGTATCCATTTATCCATTAAGAAAACTAAGGTCTAGTTTACATAGAGTGAGATTCACCCTTGCAATAGCAAGTTCTGGGAGTTCGACTAACCCATATAGACTTCTAAGCACCATCATAATCAAGATATAGAAACGAGCCATTCCCCGTAGAAGTTTCCTCAGACCCCTTAGTCGTCACCCACTTGCCCACCCCCAAGTACTAGCAACACTAATCTGATTTTTTTTTTCCCCTTTAGAGTTTTGCCTCTTCCAGAATGTAATAAAAATGCAATGGTACATGTTGCATATTAAGTTGACTTTGTTCATTTAGTTCAGTGCATTTGAGATGTTAGTTGGGCATATGAGGAGTTCCTTTTTGTCACCCAGTGAGATCCCACTATGTGGATGTAACACAATTTCCTTATCCATAGCCCAGCCGAGGGGCATTCAGGTTGATTTCCAGTTCGGGGTTATTCCAAATAAAATCTACTGCTAGTATTTGTATACAGGTTTTTGTGTGTCCATAGGCTTATTGGATAAATAACCTAGAGTAGAATTGCTGGGTTCTTTGGTAAGATTATCTTTCATTTTAAAGACACTGACAAGTTGTTTTCCAAAGTGCTGCAGCTGCTGCCTCTCCTTGCTGGACTTTCGGTATTGTCAGGGGTTGGGTTTTCACTGTGGTTTTATTCTGTATTTCTCTAATGACTACAGAGACACCAAGTTTATCTTATTGTGCTTATTTCCCATCAAAAGGTTGTCTTTAAAATCAATATGTCTTGATCAATGATCTTTTCCTCATTTTTCATTTGTCTCCTTATAATTGAAGTTTGGGAACTCTTTATATAGTCTGATATATTAATAAATCCTCTATCAAATATGTGCTTTGCAAATAATTTTTCCAGTCTGTGGTTTGCCTTTTTCTTTTCTCGATAGTATCTTTCAAGAGCATACATTTTAGTTTTTGATGGAGTCCAACATATAATATTTTATGGATCATGTTTTTCGTGTTCTATCGAAGAAATCTTTGTTTAACCCAAGGTCATAATGTTTTTTAAAAGCTTTACCCAGATATAATTCACATAATATAAAATTGATCCATCTAAGAAATAATGATGTGAACCAACATTAACTCAATCAAAATATTTTTAAATAAATAAAATCAATCCATTTATGGCATATAGTTCAATGAGTTTAGTATATTTACTGAGTTGTAAGACCTTCAACACAACCCAATTTCAGAACATTCTCATTACCCCACAGCCAATACTAATGTATTAATTTCTATTGTTGCAAACTTGGTGACTTATAACAACAGAAATGTGTACTCTCACAGTTCAGAGCCACAAATCTGATATAAGTATCACTGGACCCACATAAAGGAACTGGGGAGACAGTGGTCCCACCAGAGACGCTAGGGAAGAACCTACCCTTGCCTCTTCCCACTTCCAGCGGAGCCAACATTCTTTAGTTCATGACTATATCATTTCAGTCTTCAAGACCAGTGTCTTCAAATCCCTGTACGCTCCACCTTACATCACCTTCCCTGTGTATTTGTCTAATTCTCCTGCCTCCCTCTAGGGATATGTATATTTGCATGCATTTAGTGCCCAGCCACAACATCCAAATCACCCCCTCTCAAAATTCTGAATTTATCACATATGTAAAGATCCTTTTTGCTACATAAGGTGATATTCACAGGTTCCATGGATTAGGCCATGGGTATTTTTCAGAGGCCATTTTTCTCGTTTATCTTTTTCTCCTTTCTTGCCTTTTCTCCCACTACAGCCCCAAGCAACCAATAATCTACATGCTATTCCTTATAGATTTGCTTATTCTGGACATTTGAGGCAAACAATCATATAATATGTAGTTCATTGTGACTGACTTCTTTCATGTTTTCAAGGCTCACCCATCTGTAGCAGTTATCTGTTACAACAAGTTTTACCAGCGCTTTAATTCTTTAGCATTGAATTATCTTGTTCCTGATTGCAGGGAAAAAGCCTTCTGTCTTTTAACATTAAGCATGTTGACTGTGGAATTTTCATAGATATCTCTTAAAAGGTTGAGGAAGTTCTCTTCTAGTCATCATCTATTAAATGATTTTCTTATCATGATAGGATGTTGTATTTTGTTAAATTTTTTTTGCATCATGTGATCATATAATTTCTCTCTATTCTCCTTTATAGGGTATGTTACATTGATTGCTTTGATCTGTTAAGCCAATCTTGCATTTCTGATATAGATCCCACTTGGTTACGTGGTGTAATCCTTTCTTATAGTCTTTGGACTTAGTTTGCAAATATTGTGTTGAGGATTATTGCACATAAATTCACTAGAGATATTAGTCTGTACTTTTCTTTTTGTGATGTCTTTGGCTTTGGTATAAGGGTAGTAGTGAAATGAATTAGGATTTGTTCTCTCCTTTGGCATTTTTTGGGAAAGTTTATGAAAAATAAAGGAGAGAAGAAGAACAAAATTGAATTACTTATATTATCTGATGCATATATTTGCTGTGAAGCCATAGTAATCAAAAGAGTATGGCATTAGTGTAAGGACAAATAAGTCAATATAATAAAATAGAAGGTCTAGAAAAAGGCCCAACACTTGCTAAAGGTAAATAAGTAAAAAAAGAAAATTCTTTTTAGAAAAGGATGATTAAATAATTAGATGTTTTTAGGGCAACATTAAACCTCAATTCTTACAGCACACAATATGTGAAAATTAATTCCAAATGGATCACAAACCTAAACATAAAGGTTCAAACAACAAAGTTTCCAGAATGAAACAAGGGAGTGTAGCTTCACGACTTGGAAGTAAACATCCATTTCCTAAATAGAAAACAAAAGCTGTTAACCACAAAAAATGTTTAATTTTGATGAACTACACTTAAGAACAACTTAAATGTTTGCTCATCAAAACACATAGTTAATAAAAAGAAAAGGCAATCTATAGACTGAGAAAACATCATTCAGACATGTAATAAGAACATATATATATACACATAGAAAAGGACAAACAATTCAATCTTTTTAAAAATGCTGAAATTAAAAGAAAATAAAGAAGGTTCAGGAATACTTAATAAACTCATGAAAAGATATGCTTGCCATGAGACACCACTTAACACTAGAATGGCTAAAATGAAAAAGACTTACAATGCTAAGTGCCAGGGAAGATGGAAGCAAGCAGAGACCTCTGTGCTGAGGGCAATGTGAAGCAGTAAGACTGTGATAGGGTGGTCCCCAAGGAAGAGGGAGGTTCCAGGTTCCCTGCCCCACCCGAGGAAGGGTGGAGCTGAGCAGGGAGGAGAAGAAGCTGGAGAGGAGACTGGGCCAAGAAAGGAAGGAGGGAGAGCCAGAAGGAGACCTGGAGGAGGCACAGGAAGCAGAGAGACATATGAAGAAGCCATGCTCGCCTCTCAGCCTTGGACTTGCGCAGGGACTTGGGGGACGTGGAAGGGGACACTTGAAACAGATGTGGGTGAGAGACCCCAGGGGAGGTTAACCATGGCACTGTTTATCTTAATTTAGATTTTGTTCTTTTCCTTCCAGACTTGTCTGGCCCCTTTTACCCCTTTCCTAGGGCCCCCCTCCCCTCCCCAAAGGTGACTTAGAGTTGTGGCAAGCTTTTGGGTCTCAGTGGCCCTGCTTTGGGCTAACTCCGCTTGGTTGGGCATTTCCCCACGAAGGGATGGGTAACTTCAGGTGCTTAATATGGAAACTATATTCTTTCTCTTTTCTTTGTTGCACACTAATTGTGTTAAAGTTCCTTTCCATTAAAAGTCTTATGCACTAGAGTATGTTTTGTCTTGATACAGTGGGTGGCAGAACCTATTTAAAGTGCCAGGGAAGCAGAAAGACTGTAACAGGGTTTGGGGGTTCTGGGGTGCCCCTCATGCTGCCCAGTAACAAGACCGCTTTGGGAAATAAGAGGCGGCATGTTCTAAAATTAAGCATATCCTTTACCTATGACCCAGTATACTCCTCTGATATACTGAGCCTCAGTAGTGAAATATATGCCCACCAAAAAAGACATGTGATAACTTTTACAGCAATTTTACTCATAAAAGCCAAACATTGAAAACAATTCAAATGCCTATCAACAAAATGAGCACATTTGCAATGTAGATGTATAGTGGAATACTACTGAGCAATGAAAAAGAGCAAACTGCAGATACATACAGCAAAGTGTAGGAACTTTTTTTGAAAGTAGGTACCCATTCAAAAACACGCTATGTGATTCTAATTTATGATCTTCTAGAACAGACAAATACACATTCATAGAAATCATATGGGAATAGTGTCTAGCGGGAGATATGACTGAAAAGGGGCAGAAGGGAACTATTGAGAGGATGGAGAAGTTATCTTGGTTTCAGTATACTCACATAGGAACACTCATTTGTCAAGACTTTTTAACAGTACACTGAATGCACCCATTTTCTCTCATGGGAATTATATGCTAACAATAAAAGCATTAAAGCTGTTCTGCCTTGCAGCAAGTGAGGATTGGGAGTGATCAGAGTGGGGGAGGGAGACACGGGGAGTGGGGCTGTGGTACATGGTTGGATTACTGGTGGAAGGGCCACACCTGAAGGGAAAAGAATACAGAAAGATGACCTATGATGTAAGAAAGTAAAAATATTGGAAAAAAAACCAACAACCACACTGTTCTATGAGTGGATCTGTCCTGTCTTTACCCCTTCACTGTGAAGCATGGATGCTTGTTTCAATAACAATGAATACATTGGAAACTATTTCCAAGGAAATGTCCTGTTCTTCCTCTTTGCTTCCTTTATGTATGTCCTTATTGGAGTGCGTATCTTTTTTCTATTCATTTATGAGAAACCCTTATAATCACAAACTTTCATTCCTTAACATAGATACTTTAAAAAAAAAACCTCTTTTCTGTGTGATCTTTTATTTACTTGATGGTGTTTCATGACTCAGACAAATTTAATTTAATTTTGGTAGATATTTCTGTCTTTTTTCATTGTGGTCTCTGTTTCTCATATGCTAACATGCGCCTGCCCTGGTCAGGATTGGATCAGTGGCCGGTTCTTTTAGGTTTGTTTTTTATGTTTATTTTCTTATTAATGTTGATCTCTCTTTTTTTTTTAAGATTTATTTTTTATTTATACATACAAGTTGGGGTACAGGCCAGAGGCGTGGGGCGGCGAGAGGGTTCACCAGAGACAGAGCGGGGAGCAGAATGGGTAGATCAGAAATACACTGCTGAGGGGAGCAGCGGGCAAGGCAGGAAAGGTCTGCCGCACCATGTGGGATTCTCCCGGGCCGGGCGTCGAACTAGCGTCGCCGCTGCCAACAGCTCCACAGCGCAGCGCTTAACCGCTACGCCGCTGAGGAGGCCCTAATGTTGATCTCCTTAATCCATTTAGAATTTTAGTTTGGAATGTAAACAGAGGGTCGAATTATTTTTCAAATTGTTTAACATGTTTCATTTCACTTGTTAAATAAACCCACCAGTGTGGACAACTGTGATACCCTAAGTGTGTCTACACATTAGAACTGTTTCTGGCAAAGTATCACCTCTACTCACCCCTGGGGTAGGCTTAGGCAGTGAATCTATAGTGAGTCACTGATCTTCAAAAAACAAGGGAATGCAAGATGAAATCATAAAGGAAATTGCAAAGTATTATGAAAAAATGATAACAAATAAAACAAACCTATTAGAAACAAATTCAATGACATGTTATAGAGAGAGAAGATCTAGTGGAAGAAGAATTATTGAAAAGTATAATTTTCTTAGATAGTTAAGGGTCATATTTGTTTATAAAAGATTTATTTTTATTTATGCATGTAAGAACTGGGGTGTAGGCCAGAGGTATGGTGGGTGGGGGGAGTGAGAGGAGTCACCAGAAACAAAGCAGGGAGCTGAAATACACTGCTGAGGGGAGCAGTGGGGGAGACAGGAGAGGTCTGTTGCACCATGTAGTTGAACTCCAGGTGCAGCATCAGCACACGTGAACTCAGGAGCTGGAAGTTGTCATGGGCGCAGGGCTGTGGTGCTCAACGGCTACAGGTGGCTCCCAGTAGCTGGACAAGGGAAGGAGAATGTGTCATCCAAGATCCCAGGATGAGGCTAAATGCACCTGAGAGTTCTGGGATCTGGGCTGGACAGACACCATCAGAACCTGCCACTGCTGCCCCCACAGTGTCCTCTTGACCCTGAGGAGGAAACTGAGGAGGAGATTCATAAATTGAAAGGAACCCTTTCCCTACCTTCTTCGCCTGCCCCTCGCTCCTACCATTCCTGTTACTGACCTTCCACTCCTGTTCCCTTCTCTCTTTCACCTACTTCCGGTCCTGCCCCTTTCTGACCCTTCACTTCTCTCCCTGCAAACCTTCTCCATGACTCTCAGATTTCTCTTCCCACCCTCCTTGCTCTCAGAATGGAGAATGAAGCTAAGCCTGGCATAGGGACTCTGTCTTTTCCCTAAGGTATATTTCTTTTGATGGGAGCAGAGAGCATCGACGTAGAATGCAAACATTGCAAGAAATAATGAATATTGAAATTAGAATGTTATAACTGTCCCCGCCTCTGTGCTCTCTGGCTCCCTCTTCCTGGCCATCTTTCCTGGGACAGAAGCTGTCCCCAACTCCATGTCCCCCTCCCCCCACCCCCATCAAACCTTCCCACTCACCTGGACCCCCAGCCCAGGAGCACAGTGCGAGGACCTTGGCCACAATGAGTCCACACAACATGGTGACCAGGGATGTGGTGGCAGCTGAACCGTGGGAGAGAAGGAAACTTGAATTCCTGGAGAGGAGAGAGAAGAGTAGATGGGCTGAGATGTCAGCTGCTCCTGTAGTTTCCCTGAGCCGGGCCTCCGGCTGGAGCTTGTGTGATTAAGGACCACCCTGAACTGCCTGTGCAAGGGCAATGGTTACAGGAGTAAGGGACAGGGTCCACAGGGGCCTCTCTGGGCCTTGGAGAAAGCCCCTCGTTGGGAAACCGGGAGTCTCGAATGGAAGAAAAGCCTGGCTAAGGGAGGAGAAAGGGATCAGAGCTCAGTGTGGCGGGAGGGAGAGGGCCAGGGGAGTAGGACAATCCCACCAAGTGACAGAGGAAGGGGCATCAGGCTGGACCATCAGCAAAAGGCTACAGAAAAGAGGGAGGATGGGCATTTTTAAACAAAAATCAGTGCTAAGGGGAAAGTATACAGCAATCCAGGCCTAAATAAACAAGAAAGAGCCCAAATAAACAAGTTAGTGTCTCACCTTGAGGAATTAGAAAAAAAAGAAGAAAAACAACAACAACAAAAAAAAAAAAAACACCTAAAAGCAGATGGAAGGAAATAATAAAAATTAGAGCAGAAATAAAGGAAATAGAAATAAAAAAGAGGGTCCAAAAATCAAAGAACCAACCAAAAGTAAACAGAATAGACAATCCTCTAGCTAAGCTCATTAAGAAAAAAAGGGAAGAAAACTCAAACAGGATTAAAAGTGAAAGAGAAGTTCCAACAAATGTTGCAGAAATCCAGAGGATAGTAAAAGATTACTATGAACATGTATAAGCAAACAAGTTCAACAACATAGAGGAGAGACACAAATTTTTAGAATCATAAAATCATCCAAGGCAGAATAGGGAAAAAATAGAAAAATTGAAAAACAACAATCACAAGCAGGAAATTGAAACAGTAATCAAAACTCTCCAAAAAAATAACAAAAGGCTAGGATCAGATGACTTGACAGCAATTTGAACTATGAAAGATTAACTAATACCTATCCTGCTCAAACTCTTTCAAAAAACTAAGAGAGAAGGAATACTTCCAAACACATGAGACCAACACCATTCTACTACCAAAACCAAAGACAGCACAAAAAAGAAAACTATAGACCAACCTCCCTAACGAATACAGATGTAAAAATTCTCAATGAAATCTTAGCAAACTGAACTCAACATTCACTAAAAGGATTAAACATCACAATCTGGTGGCATTTATTCCAGGGACACAAGGAACATCTGAAAATCAATCACTACATCAGCAAAATAAAGGTAAAAGTCATATGATCATATCAAAAGATACCAAGAAAGAATTTAGTAAAACTCAACATTTGTTTAACATGAAAACCCTCAAAAAAGCTTGGGATAAATGGAATATATCTTAACATAAAAAAGCCATATATGACAAACCCATAGTTAGCATCATTCTCAATGGTGAAAAACTAAAATTTATCCACTAAGATCTGCTATAAGACAAGGATGTACACTCTCACCATTTCTATTCAATATAGCATTGGAAGTGATAGCTAGAACAATCAGGCAAGAGAAAGATATAAAAGGAATCCAAATTGGGAAAGAAGGAGTAAAGTTATCATTTGCAGATGATATCATAATATACATAGAGAATCTTATAGACTCCGTGGAAAAACTAATTAAAACAAACCAATTCAGCAAAGTGGCCAGTTACAAAATCAATATACAAAAATCAGTTGCCTACCTATATGCAGACAGTGAGCTAAAAGAGGAAGAAATAATCATCCCACTTATAGTCACACCAAAAAAAAATTTTTAAATACCTAGGAATAAATCTAACAAAGGAGATAAAGGACCTAGACAGAGAAAACTATAGGACATTATTAAAAGAAACAGAAGACACAAAGAAATGGAAAGATAATCCCTGCTCATGATTTGGAAGAATCAACATTGTGAGAATGGCCATTCTACCCAAAGCGATTTACAGATTCAGTGCAACCCCAATAAAAATTTCAATGGCATTCTTCAAAGAAATAGAACAAAACATTACTGAAACCACAAAAGACCCCAAATAGCCAAAGCTATCTTAACAAGGAGGGAGAAATTGGTGGTATCACACTTCTAGACCTTACTATGGTTTAAAGTCATAATAGTCAAAACAGTATGGTACAAAGACAGACATACAGACCATGGAATAGAATTGCATGCCCAGAAATAAATCTATACATATACAAACAGTTAATCTATGACAAAGGAATGAAGGATATACCCTGAAACAAGAAAAGTTTCTTCAATAAATGGTGTGGGGGCAAGAAAAACTCATGACATTTGCAGCAACATGGATGGATCTGGAACGTATTATGCTAAGTGAAATAAACCAGACGGAGAAAGATAAACACTGGATGGTATCACTTATCTGTGGAATATAGAAAAACCAAATAGTCAAAGACAAGCTTTCTTTTTTTTTTAATACATTTTTACATCGTTGTTCATTTTTTTGCAATGTTTAATTTCTCCTCTCAGGCATTGTCCCCATAAAATTACCACCACCGAGACCGATGAGCTGTCTCCATAGACTCTTGTGCTCTTCCCTCCTGTTTTTATCCCTCTCCTTCCCCCTTCCTGATGAATGTCTCTGATATATCGTTTGCCTGCTAGTCTCAAAGACAAACTTTAAAACCAACCCTTGGAAGCTGCCCATAGAGCTCCAGCTTTTAGAGGGACAGGGGGATGAGAGAGAAATGAGGAATGGAGAGAAAGCATAGTTGACTGTAGTGGAGGACTGTGGGTGCTTTGGTGGTGGGAGTGCTACAGGGCTACACCCAAGGGGGAAATCCTATATTGTCAAAACAGTGGCAAGGAGGTAAAACTATGGTACTTTAATAGCAATTAAAAAAATAAAATAAAAACATGCAAACTGGCTTTATGCTCTGACTTCATACTTCCAACAAATACGATCACTAAAAATATACAAAAACAACATGTAATACTGTGAACGAATAATGACTAGGAAGACATAGGTTTAGGTACAATTCACAAAAGAAAATTAGTTCTTTGCACAGCCTGCCATTAATCTACATACATTTTTAATTGTATGTGGATATTTTGTCTCTTTAATGTTGTTATTAATTGTTCATGTTTCAGTATGTGCTTTGAATGTCTCCCTACTCAAAATTGCCTTACAGCCAATTAGTAACAATGTTATCATGTCCTTTTTAAATGTCCCTCTTCCATTTTTCATTCTTTTCTCTTTTAAAGCAAAAGAAAATCAACTCTCTACTCATGGAATTGCTATGAATCTACACGCATAAACAAAGTCATGTTGCATTATGTCCTTGAATGTCTCTCTGTTCATTCTTTGTTCTTTGGTGGCAAAACTATCTTAAGGTCAATTAAACATACGGCAAAGTTGCTTCCATAAATTGTTGGTAGTGAAATAATCTCACAGCCTTGTTAAGAATCCTTGGATCCCCTCCTGCTGCTCAGAGTCTGCATAAGCAAGCTGGCCCTCCCTTTGGGGTCCTCCCTCCCAGTGTGACCCCTGACCTACCTGTGTTCAGAGTCATTCATGGAAGGCGGGTCAAAAGTTCCCTCTGGAGAAGTCACCAGACCTATGGAGGAAACAGTGAAGATAATAAGGAACAGAAAAAAAATGGAATTTTCCCCCAAAATCATGAGCGAAAGTGGAGAGGGGACAGTCATCTCCATAGGGTCTCTCAGGTAGGGGTAAGTAAGGCCTACGATCTTTATAACCAACTACAGCTCAGGCTAGCACTGAGCCTAAAGGGGGGCTGGGAAATGAGGGGCAGGGTTGGAACATATAGGTCTAGTTTCTTTTTAAAAAAAAATATGTATTTAGGGCCTCCCTGGTGGCGCAGCGGTTGAGCACTGTGCTGTGGAGCTGTCGGCAACTCGCAATGCGAGTTCGAAGCCCAGCCGGGGAGGATCCCACGTGGTGCGGCAGACCTCTCCTGCCTCGCCCGCTGCTCCCTTCAGCAGTGTATTTCTGATCTGCCTGTTCTGCTCCCCACTCTGTCTCCGGTGAGCCCTCTTGCTGCCCCACACCTCTGGCCTGTACCCCAGCTTGTATAAATAAATCTTTATAAAAAAAAAAAGAAACATGTATGTATGTATGTATTTATACAAGATCTGGGGTGTAGGTCAGAGGTATGGGCGGAGTGGGAGGTTTCACCAGAGGCAGAGTGGGGAGCAGAACAGGCAGACTGACTGAAATCCATTGCTAAGGGGAGCAGGAGAGGTCAGCTGTGCCATGTGGGAAGCTCCCTGGCTGGGGATCAAACTCATGTTACAGTGGCTGCAGATAGCTTCATAGTGCTGAGAGTTAACCTCTTATTGCCACCAGGGAGGCCCTAGGTCTAGGTTCTTTCAGGACATGCTTGCCTCTTGGGAAGCTGATCTTATCAAATTATATACATATTTTCTAGTAAGCCCAGAATGTAACTCCCCCACCAGCCCAGGCCACAAGGGCTCATCCCCCAGAGGCAGGCTTCCTGGTTCCCTCTTCCTTGAACCTTAAGTTACCCAAGTTATCAGGCCATCCACTTCCCTCCCCTCAGAGAGACCCCAGGCCTACCTGTAGTTGGTAGGAACCAAGTAGAGGTCCGCACAGGAGAAGTGGTGGTGGCTAAAAAGAAAAGAAATAGACAATGACTGTCCAGAGGCCCAGAGGGCAGAATGAGGTCTGGTCCCAAGGCTGTGAGAGGAAATACAGAACCTGGAGACAGTCCTTCTGGGTCCCTTGGCAGAGGGTGAACTGTGCCTAAGTTTTGCACATTGGAGCTGTTGGGGTATGTATTAAGCAAGAGAGACACAGGGTCACAGAGAGACTCCGGGGTCTAGGTAGTGAACCCTGGCAATCTGTTCCACCAAGAGGGGGCAGGACTGGCAGAGTGAAGCAGAATTGAGAGCCCTTCTCTGGGGACAGGTGCCCTCACCTGTAATGGGGAGCAGAAAATGGGTGAGTGATATTTTCCCCAGAGTCTGGGAGGAAGGGAGATATTTCCTGAAGAAAGAAGCTCACCTGGAGATACTATCAGGTTGACTTTTTTGAAAATAGTGATTGTATTGGCAGAAGCGTTGTAGCTTCCACACCAGTAGATCCCCGAGTTGTCTTCCTTCAGCTGAACTGTGAGTATGATGAAGAGGCCGATATCTGGTGCATCCCAGACCATGTGTTGAGAGTCCTGAGCGGAGACCCGGGGCTTGGAGCTGGTGATCACTCTAGTGCACCGACCTGAAGGTATCTGGAGACACCAGGATTTAGGCTTGTAGGGCCCTCGATCAGGAGTGTACACGCACTGCACAGTAAGGGTCTTTCCAACCACTCCGTGAAGCACTTCAGGCCTATCCTCTCCCCAGGAACCTGGATAAAAAGTCATCAGCTCAGCGCCTGGCTGAACCCAGCCATCCCACCCCCCAGGACTGGGGAAAGGAGGCAGAGAACAACTTCTGATGCTCCCACAAGGAACATGGCTCCTCAAAACCAGTCCTCTGGTCACAGAGCCATCCTACTCCCCGCATCACCCTTATCCTTCATCTCTTCATCTCACCTGAGGCCAGAAGCACCAGTAGGACAGGGCCCAGGAACAGAGGTGGGCTTCCGCAAGCCATGCTACCCAGCGTCTGCTTCTGACTGTGGAGAAGAGAAAAGAGGTGGCCTCTGAGGAGTGGAAACCAGAAGCTGGACTTGACTCTGCTCCCGCCGCCTGGCATCTGAGCTTGAAGAACTGAGGAGGGGATTGGGGAAGTGGCAGGCCTGTGAATGGGCTTTGGCAGAGAAGGGGGGAGGGAGAGGGGAGAGGCAGCAGGGACTGGTCGTTAGCATGTGGAATACAGAGTGACTAAGAGTCGGATGAAGACAAGCTTAAAAACTAACCTTTGAAAGTTGACTATAGAACTGAAGGATCCAGAAGGGTTCAGACCAAAGAGGGAAGAAAACAAAATGGACCATGGTGGTAGATGATATGTGATTGGATAATGGGTGCTCTTCAGCGGCAATACCTCACTGGGGGGGTGGGGAGGGATCCAAATATTACTTCAATTAACAATAAATAAATTTGAAAAAACAAAACTAGCCAAGAAAAAAGAGAAATTAAAAATTGTTTAGAAGTATAATTTTTATTCATATTTTAGGAAGATCTGTGATTGCAGATTTATTAAGTATTACTGAATGACTATAATATTATTCATTTATTATTAAGGAACAATTCAAATTAATTGTACGTTGTTATTCTAGATAAATTTTTATTAAGGTAGTATTGGTTTATAACAGAAGTTTTCTGCGTATGACATTACAATGATCACCAAAGTCTAGTTTCCATCCACTCACCACCACACTATTGATACTATAGGGTGAGTGAATAAAACAGAGTTTTCTCAGAGCTTCTCAGCCTGTTTTTCACTGTGACCTTCCAGCACAGGTGGCCTAGTAGAGAACGTGCAGCCTTGAGGTGTAGTCTGCATATGCAGAAAAGAGTAAATAACACAGAACTTTGATGCACGAAAACATACTTATATAACCCAGGCATAAATTTAGCCCTGTGCTGGCTTTGTCTATAAATCATATCAAAGCTAACAGGGTTTCTGGGGAGGTAGAGGATGGGGGGCAGGGGTGCACCACCGCTGTGGCCCAGCCCAGGGGGGCTGCTGGCCCTGCTGTTACTGCTGCTGCTGCTACTGTTGCTGCCTGGGGCCAGGGAGCCTGAGGCTGCCCAAAGGGTCTGGGGCCGTGGGTTTTGGGGGAAGGCACCCAGCAGCCACCGCTGCTGCCTACTCCCCATCCTAGGCAGCAGACATGCTCTTGTTGCTGCTGTATGTATCTTGCCTCCTGTTGCTTCAGTAAAGTCTTGTTGCTAGCCCTGCCCCTGGCATTCTGCCTGCTAGCTCAGCTGATGGCATCATGAACCCAGGCAAGCTTCAAGCTGGTGCCCGACAGACTCTTCCTACTCATTCCAACCACCACCCAACCCCCTTCTCTTCTGGTTACTTTAAGTCTATTCTCTGTATTAAAAATAAAACTGTGGAGTCCATAGCACAGCCCATTCAAAGAGAACATCATGAGAGGGAGTAAAGAGTAACTTACAATGGAGAAACCTGGCAAATACCAGGTGATCAAGGTTAAGCTCAGCGGTGAAAATCACGCTGGGAGTATGACCTTGACATGATGGGATGGCGGTGGCACCACCTCTAGGATTGTCCTCCCCCAAACAGTCCCGTGAGAAAAGTGCCAAACAACTCTCAAGTGAGAGACATTGCAAAATACCTGACTAGTACCCCTCAAAACTGTCAAATATGTAAAAATGAATTCTATAAAATAACAACTCACACAACTAACAACAACAAAAAAATGGGCAGAGGATCTAGTAGACATTTCATCAAAGACATGCAGGCGGCTCACAGACATGTGAAAAAAGATTGCTTATCACCAGGGAAATGCAAATCAAAACCCTGAGGTAACCTCACACTTTTGGGACTGGGCACTTTCAAAAAGAGAAGAAACAAGCATTGACAAGGATGTAGAAAAGGGAACTTTTGTTTTTTGTTGGTAGAAATGTGAATTGGTGTGGCCACGATGCAAAACAGTATGGAAGCTGTTCAAAAAGTTAAAAATAGGTCTATCATAGGATCCAGCAATCCTACTTCTGAGTATTTACCCAAAGAATATGGAAGTATGAATTGGCAATCTATGACCCCTTTGTTCAATGCAGCACTATTCACAGTAGCCAAGATATGGAGACAATTGCCCAAGGAGCCATTGTGGTTGAATAAAGACGTGGTGCATAGACACAATGGACTACTAGTCACCAAAAAGAAAGTAAGAAAGAAATACAGAAATGAAGGGAAGAGGGAGGGAGAGAGAAAAAGAGAGAAGGCAGGGAAGGTGAGAGGGAGGTGGAGGGAAAATGGGAGAGAGGGAGGAAGGAACTTTCGCCAATTGCAACAATATGGATAGACCTTGAGGTCTATGCTGAGTAAAATAAGTCCAATGGAGAAAGACAAATACTGTGTGATCTCAATAGTTTGTGCAATATAAAGAAGTAAAGCCAATGAACAAACAAAACAAAACAAATCCTTCGGCTCTGACAACAAAATGGTGGTTACCAGAGGGGCAGGAGGCGGGGCAGGTGTAACAGTAAATGAGGTTGAGAGGATAGTGGTAGATAGTCACTAGGCCTTTGGTGGGGGTATGGGGTGGTATGTATACCTGTGAAGGTGGGAAACTGCACTAAAATTTATACAGTATAGTAAGCCAATTAATTACTTACCTCAATCAGTTAATTAATTAATTAATTAAAATCAGAGGATTACAGTTTTGAGAAAACTAAGAAGCTATCATAGCTAACAGGAGCTTACAGAGACATGATGCCTAAATGTAATCAAATATTCTGGATGGGCTCCTGAGACAGAGAAAGGACATTAGGTAGAACCAAGAAAACTGAATGAAGTACCCACTAGAGTCAATAATAGATCATTAATGGTTCACTAATTGGGACACATGTATCATATTAATGTAAGATATTACTGAAAGGGGAAACTAGGTGTGGAGTAAATGGAACTCCCTGTAATGTTTTCACAACGTTTTTGAGATCTTTAAGTATTCTACAATAAAAGTTTGCATAGGTATGTAGAGACCAGAGATGAGTAAAATCAGGCAACACCTGCCCCAAATACTGCTATTTCATCTTCATTTCACAACTGTGTATACTCCATTGAGTACATGTTCCATTCTCCTGTTGGGTCGGTTCCATGACTTGGCAATTGTGGACAGTGCTGCTATTTACATAGGTGCAGATCAATATTTTCATATTAGAGTTTTGATATCCGTTGGATAAATACGTAATAGAAGTCTTACTGTAGGATCCAATAATTTCCATTTTTATTTTCTTGAGAAGTGTCCATACCATTTTCCACAGGTGTTGCACCAACTTGCATTCCCACCAACAGCGGGTGAAAGTTCCTTTTTCACCGCAACCTCACCAACATCAACTTAAATTCTGTGTCTTAAGTCCTCTTTGAGCTGGTGTTGCTCTCTCATGTTTAGCAAAACACATCTGACCATTTTTCCCTCTCCCTTAGAGTTTTGCTGTTGACTCATGTTATTCTTGATCGTGCTCATGGTGTTGAATCGCTACTGTCATTTTGCTCAAGAATTTGTGTGTCATTGTCATTTTTTTCTTCTTTTGTAGAACATCTCCTTTCAGCATCTTTTTGAAGGGCAGTTCTGGTGGCAGCATACTCCATTAGTTACTGTTTGCCTGGAAAAACCTTTATTTCATCTTCATACTTAAATGATAATTTTGCAGGGTAGAGGCACAGGCTGTTCTACGAGTGATGGGGTAAGTTCAGTGTGTCACAAAAAGTGCCAGTGCAGCAAGGGTCAACCCCTCCTGCAAAGGAGTTGGGAAAGACAGGGGAGCAAAGGAAACATGAGTCCTTGTCAACCCAGAAGGGAGACGCTTTGAGTCTGAGACTTCCATGGGCAGTGCAGGGATGAGTGAGGGGAATTCTGTATTCCCACCCATTCCACCTGTATGGGTCTGTGAGAGGTGATATAGGACAGCATTCAGTGAGATTAGGTATAATATCAATGCCTCTGAGTAGCCCAATTTTCACTCCCTCTGACCCTCCCTTCCTTCCTGAACAGAGTTCATGAAATGCTGAGATTGCACAAGTTCCTCTAGAAGTGACCATCTGTGAGAGCACCCCCCTTAGCTGTGCTCCTAGGGCCTTAAACCAGATGGGAAGTGCTATCTGCCTGCCATCACCCAGCTCCTCCTCTCCTGCCCAGCTGTGCCCACTGCCCAGGAGTCTCCCCTAACACTCCACCCTGCCTGCAAGATGGCGGAGGAGATCCCTTTCCTAAGGCAGCCCCACGTCTCCACCAGACCTGACTCGGTTCCTTGTCTTCCACAGAAGCCATTACAAAGTCTGCTTTGTCTCAGTCCAACAGAGCAGCTGAGGAACAAAGCACACTGTCACAGGGCTAGTCCCCAGAGGTCTCCTTCTTCACTAAGTGGCCCCAAATTGACTCTGGACTGTGAGGACCCCAAGCTACAGGAGCAGAAGTTTATATCTTACTGTAGCCAGGGGGAGTTTGCTTGAATTCGGAGTAACCAGGAGAGAAGCCAAGAAGGGAGAAGGGATGCAGCTGATTCAACAGGTGAGGCGCCTATTACACAGTGTTTCGGGACCAGCCCCAGGGAAAGGCTGTGCTTTCTGCACCCTGAAGGGCTGAAGGCACCATCAGACCGTGAGAAAATTCTCTCCTTAAATTCAAAATCCTAGGACAGCTTTTCTGCATTCAGAAATTTAGCTTTTCCTCTTTTTTCTAATCGGTATTTCCTCTGCTGAGTGAACTGTTTTCTCAATCTTCACTGACTTTCTGTAAATAAGCCTCTTCTTCCACATACTACGGCTGTCACACATGTGACCCACAGGCCGTGGGTCTCATGATGGACTTGTCATTCAAGGAGTGTTGCAGAAACCAAGGCTGACACCACACAAGTTACAAAGGAATCTGAAGCTTTACTCTGTCGCTCAAGGAAACACAAGCACATTTTCAGAACCCACATTTGTCTTGCTGGCAGTGTGCGGCCCCCTTCTCACACAAATCTCCCAAACAAATCTCTCCTGGAGCCAGTTTTCCTGCCTCTTTAACTCTTTGCCCACCTCCGGGGGCCCTCAGCAGCCGCACTAAAGAAGATACTCTCCTCAGCCAAAACGTCCCTGCCCTTTACTACCTGTGTGAGGTGGGGTAAGTCACACAGCTCCTCTCCATCTCAGTTACCTCGAATCGTATTATCATCTATCTCGTAGATAGGGACAGTGTACATATAACACTTGAAATGTTTAAACTAATGTTGAGCACAGTCACCTCTCACTAAATAAATTATGGACATTTCCCTTTTTAGAATAAATTTTTATATTTTTTTCACATAGAAATTAATTGAAGATAGCTCTTAAAAGATTTTTTAAATGTTGAACACATTTCCTATAGTTATTCTTGTAATAGACATTCTCCCTTTAAAGCTGTGACCCACCTACATGGAGCAGGTGACCTGACACTACTTAAGGAATTTACATAAAGGCCACAAATCTGAATTTACATGAAGAATTTTTTCCACAGTTCTGATGGTGATGTCAGCCCTTCAGGGTGCAGAAAGAACAGCCCTTTCCCCAGGGCTGGTCCTCAGACACTGATTAAGTTTCCCTATGACTTGAAGGAGTGAAGTTTCAAATGCACAGATATTATTTTCCAAGTAACTGTTGATACCATGGAGGCATGCTATGTACATAATAAACACTTGTATCTTGAGTCTTACCATTTCAACACTAGAGCTTTTAAAATGATCTCATTTTTCTAATCACTATTTTTAGAAGTCTGCTTAGATTTTTGGATAATTGTTGAAATTTTTCTTTTCAAATCCAGGCGCAAATTATAATTCCAGAGCTTCTGCTGACTTCCCAAGTTTTTAGAGTAATTTTAAAAGCACTTCACAGTCAGACAACACTCCTAAGAGCTGCGCTAGGTGCACATTGGGCCTGGCATTTTCCCTCATTTGGTCCCCAAGCCCAGCCTGCTCAGGTGTGCAGGAAGGACAGCGACAGCCCCCGGCAGGACAGGCAAACAGCGCCACCGTGTGGGCACTGATCACCCTAGGGGCGAATCAGCCCTCCCTGGGGGAACTCTTCTTTCTCTTCAGGAGGGCTGGGGTTCTCTCAGGATGCTCTTTCATTTCTAAGCCACTGCACTTGTGTTCATGGCAAGACCACTGCTCATTTGGCAGATGTCTGTGGTCAAATTGGGGTCCCCCCAACCTCTCAAGTCACCCTCAGAACAGATACTCAAATTTTCCTTTCTGGCTGAGATGACCAAGTATGTCCTTGATTCTCTCTGATGACTCATTTGAGGGTCTCCCTCCACTCTCCACACCCAAGGTATTGACCTATAATAGAATCCAGCCACAGATTTACAAAGCTGCATCACTGTCACATCCGCAGCAACAGAGAGCTTTTTGTTGACGGTGGCTTCCCCGCACCCGGAATGGCACCTAGTACATGGCAGGTACTTGGAAAGCATTTGTGGAATGGATGTGCCCCTGGAAAAAGTGCCCCAGGTTCTCCCCATTCTCACTTCAACATGAAAGGAATGCCCAGAGCAAGGCAGTTGCAGGCCAGGTTCCGTCTTGAAATTCATGGTCCCACACAAGGGCTCAGAGGTAGATGGTTTAACAGGGTTTTCTGCAGAGGAGTGGGCAAGGGCAAGGGATGGTGATGCAGGCAAAGCGAGCTGTTAATGACCTCGGGCTTGAAGAGAAGGAAGGAGAGCTGCACTCCTGGAGCCCTGGACAACGGGGCTGCAGATGGAACTGCGGTTACAGAGGCAAACACCACTGTCCAGTCTACGCAGGTGGGGAGTAGAGGGAAGTAACACCAACAAATTATTTCTCCCTAGCTTCCATCCAACACAGGAGAGGAGAGAGCGAGAGCAAGAGCGAGAGTGACTTTCTGGAAAAGAAAAGTGTAGTAGAATTCTGGGATGGAGATAGACAGGAGAAGAAAGGAAGAATTAAAAGAGAAATATATTGAAATGGGAGGGAAATATTACCAGCTACTTTTTTCTCTTTTAGGACCTAACAATGCGCAGAGCTTTGCATGCCCACATAATAAAGCCAGCCTAGAGGATTAAGAAACTTGTCAGGCCACACAGCTAGTAATTAATAGAGCTGGGTCAAATCACAGACCTGCAAGCAGGGAGAGTCTGTGCCTCCATCCTTATTCTGGGTTTCAGTTTCTGTCACACCCACCTTCAG
Organism: Scalopus aquaticus; assembly: GCA_004024925.1. Taxonomy (NCBI): domain Eukaryota; kingdom Metazoa; phylum Chordata; class Mammalia; order Eulipotyphla; family Talpidae; genus Scalopus; species Scalopus aquaticus. Next base: position 23,963 of record PVIJ01014915.1, read on the forward strand.
GTCTCCAAACTTGCCCCAACATAAAGCCCAGACAGCCTTCCCTGGCCAGTCCTCATCTAATCACATGGCAAGTGAGGTTCCTGCAGTCTGCTTGCCTGAGGCCTAATCCAATTCCAGTCCATGTTCATACATGTACACACATGTACACACACATACACACATACACACATACACACACCCCACCTTGGGAGGAGTCCTGCCCTGAGGAGGGGAGTTATTGGCCCTGGACAGGGACTGAGATTCTCAACTTAGAAAATACCAGATGTTAAGAATGGGAGAACCGCCTGAGCTGGAAGTGCCAGGGAGTGAAGGTGCAAATGCCAAGAGGTGGGATGAGGGTCGGGTCTGCGAGGGATCAGGGGTGAAAGGACAGGGCTCGAATGCGGATGTTTGGAACCAGGAATGTGAATGGGATTAAAGAGGAAATTGGAAAAGGGACATCCTAGTGCCTGCTTGTCAACAGATGACAATTGTGGGCTCTGATGTTTGTGGTCGGTGGCCCCAGGTGGGGAGTGGATGCACCAATGACTCACTCCAGCCCACTGCTCCGACAGGACTGGGCAGGGGCTTTCCCTGTTGGGCTGGTGGCCCGTCCTGACAGAGTCTGGGCTGTTCCAGCTTTGAGAGGTCTGTCCCCAGAGCAGCTGTTCAACTGCCCATCCTAGCCCAGAGCTGTTCTGGGTGCTGGCCATGGTCCTGATCAGACTCCTGCTTTGGAGTGGGGATGGGGGGATATTGGGGCATCTGAAAGACAATGGGGCGCTCACATCTGACAGCCTTGATTTATTCTTAGGGAAGAAAGAGGGGGAAGTTAACTGTTATTTTAGGAGGGTGAGGAGCTCTGACCATAAGAGGATTTGAAGGACCAACCATAGGGTACATACAGTACATTTTTTTCACTCACATACATAGGGTACATACAGTACATTTTTTCCACTCATTTCTGTTTTTCTCCCTGGGTAGGAGAGTGGCTGGATAGACCTGTAACAAAAGGAGTTTCAGAAGCTTTCTTACTTTTTATTGAGGTAACATTAGTTTACAACATGGTAGAGGTTTAGGTGCGCAGTTTCTCACTCCAGCAACTATATACATCATGCCGTACCTACCAACAGCATGGTTCTTCCACCCTCTTCCTTCTAGTAATCACCACTTTGTTGTCAGAATCTAAGGGTTTGTTTTCATTTACATTGTATTTATTTGATTATTTTTGCTTTTCTTCATATTCCACTAGTGAATAAAATGATAGGGAATTTGACTTTCCCTTTTGACTTATTTCACTTAGCACAATCCTCTCAAGGTCCATCCATGCTGCCAATGGCAAGGTTTCATTTCTTATGGCTGACTAGCATTCCATTATATATATGCCACATCTTGATCTTAAAGTACAGATCTCATGGTATGGTAACAGTCCCTTGGAAGTTTCTTCAAACTTGATGGAAAGCATTTTTATTTGCCACTGAATGTGAATGTGATGTTTGTTAGGGAGGAAGGAGTGACTGTTGGCTTCTGGCAAGGTGCGCCTGCTGCTCCTCAGGGTTTGCCTTGCACTGTGCCCACCTCAAGAGACCACCTTGCCTGAGAAGTGAGAGAAATGGGCATTCTTTGAGTATACTCCATCCATGTCAGTCCCAGTTGAGCCTCCCTCCTCTGAAGGAAATTCTGCATTGCTACACAGCAAAAGTCCTCACCCAGCCCCCTGCCAGGTGTCCCCACCCTGGGGAGTCCAACTCAGCTCCATCCACATGCTTCCCAGGGCCTCCCATCCAAAGAATCCTGGGAGCTGAAGTGAGGAAAGTAAGGGGATGGGTCCTGAACAGTGCCTTCCACACCCACATCTGTAGCTACCACCTCTGTCCACTCGTTCATTTCTATCTTAAGCCTGGCCTCAGCCACCACTCACCTGAAACCCAGGTTTTCTGGAGAAAGACAAACAAGACTAAGAACACTAGGCTCTTGTTCAGGATGAGTCCAAAAGTCAGAATAGCAGCCAGCTCTGGCAGACTTGCGAGGTCAAAGGCAAGTGAAGATCCACGCTCTTCTGAATCTGAAAGGGGGGGAATGTTATGCTTTGAGGCTCAGCTTCCTCCCTGTTTTTGGCTATGGAAGCCAATCTGGGTCTTACACCCTTTGAGATAAGGCCTCGACCTTTCCTGTGATCCCCAAAGGAACTTGCCTGGTCCCCCACCTCTAACAGCTCCCTTCTCTATACTTCCTGCACATGGCTCCTGGGTCACTCTGCACTGGGCCCTCACTCCTCACTCAAGAGCCCAGGGGTGCCCTTCATGCTCCCCACTGCCTACAGGAGGAAGTGTGCATGACTTCATGGCCCTGAAGGCACCGTGTGTTTCCCACACCTGCTCCTGCATGGACTGCCACCCTCCCTGCTACTCTCAGCGCACCTCCACAGCCGTCAGCATTTCTCCTCTGCCAGGCAGGATTTTCTGACACCCACTGCCAGCACCCACTTCAACAATTCTGGGGGACACCCTGCTTGGGAGAGGAGGACTTCTGTCAAGCACATTCCCTTAACTCCAAGGCAGAGGCTGCTAATGGCCCAGGTCCATCTGCACTAAGGCCGTGTTAGCAAGAGTGTGGTATGCTTGTATAATCTTAGCAGCCCAAATCCCAGCTCCTCTCCTCTGAGGCTGGTTGATGGGACTTTGATGGTCACAAAGAGTAATATTCATGGTTTGTGCAAGGGCTTCGGGAGAGAAATAGAAGCAAAGGGTACTCTGCAGCCTGGGGCTCAGGAACCCTTGGGCTTGCATGGATGGAAGACAGTCCTCCATGTGGTCCAGCCTGGATCTCCAGAGTCCACATGTGGGGCTTAAGCCCAGGCCCCGCTAATCCCAAGGTCTTACTCTGCTTTGCTGGGACCTCTGTGCAGCAACCTTCATTCAGACGGAACTGATTTTGCATGCAGTTTTCTTTTTACAGTCATTTCTCTTTGGTAAGTGTCATATTCTAGAAGAGACACAATGCTCTTTAGTACCTTGACTGATACCTACTGGGGGCCCAGACACACTTGATGAACATGGGCCAGCACGTCCTGAGCTTGCCAAGTAGGTGGGCCTGTTGGCCCAGTCTGAGTTGGAGAGGAAACTCCAAGGTATTTGGAGTAATTTTGGTCTTCTCCTATAGTCTGAGCAACTATCTCCCAACATCGTTGCCATAAAAATATATGCTGTCTGAGGAAGGAAGATTTGCAGGGTTCTAGGTCAAAAGCAGAAGGAGCATTTACCATCCAACTGTATTCAACATGACTGCATTAAAGCTGACAGCCAAGGTACAAAGAGGACAGGGACTGTCTAGGGTCACTCAGTAGAAGCAGCAGCGTCAGCACCGGGACTCACAGCCCACACCTCATTCCTGTGTACTTCTGTGACATCTTTCTGGTCTCCGCCTTCAGAGTCTTGCCCAATGAGCTGGGCTACTCAGCACATCCTCACACCCAGCCGACCCTCTGCTCTTGCTTTGGACCCACACCCCATGCCGTTCACCATCCTGGTCTCTGCAGCCCACCTCCTCTCCACTAAAATTTACACTCTAGGCCCCCCTTCCTACACAGAGATTGGGGGGAACAAAATCCACCACCTCCAAATATTACCCTATTATATGCCATTCTTTCAGTACCTTCCTCAACCAGGAAAAGTGAAGAAAAACAAAGCAAACAAACCCACCCCCGACATCCATTGAAGGGAAACCTGCTGGTCTCTGGGAAGGCCCAGGACCACCTCTTCTCCACTCACCTACCTCTTTTAAACTAACGAAAACAGTGCTTGGTGCCCTTTCCTCTCCTGGAGACCCCAGTAATTACTGAAGTTTCCTTTCAGAGGGCTACTTTCCTATTTGACCTGGGAGATCAATAATTTCTCCAGGCAGGAACGATCTGTACTAGACTCCGTTTCCTTGACCACATTAGCCTGACTTCCCGCCAGCTACTGGAGAGGAGGAATAGGAGGCTCCCAGCAAAACCCGTCCGTGTGCTACTCATGATTCGAGAAAAACGATTGTTTACATTCTCCTGTATTAAACTTGGCACCGTTCTCATTCAAAACTATGGGCTCAGCCACCTTCAGTTAATTTCCTTGTTATCTATGTTAAGATTTGAGTTAAAGAACCAATCGAATGATGGGCCCCAACCTGGCGGGCCAAGCCATCTCCGGGCACCTGGAATGGACAATGTTTGTTCAGTGTAAAATATAAACATTTCTTTTTCTGAATTCAGCAGATACAGAAGAACCCAGAGGAGCGGAGCCATTGGATGTCCCAGGAGGAACGCCTAGAAGGGGGTGAGGGGCTCGCGCTAGGTCACTGAGTCTGTGCAGGTAGAGGGTAGTGGGATCAGGCCAGCACGCTTTCCCCGCCCCACATACCTTGTAAAGAAAGAGTAAGAGTTTGGAATCTTGCATGGCCTAGGCATGAGACCACATTAACACAGTGTCCCTGGGTAGGGGGAATGGACCTGCTCACCCATCCGCATCAGGCGTGTCTGGCCTGTTGGGTACTGGTATCCCTAGATGTTTCTACAGTGCTGGGAATAGGTTTATTCTATGATGCGAGGTCAGTAGTTTTCCGTCACGCCTGCCCATAGCACTGTCGTGGGATTGGTCAACACTTGGTTTCCAGACAGTGTGAAGTTCAACTTCAACCTAACCCGCCCTGATATTCACCTATGTGGGTCAGCAGGACATAGGCGAGCGTGCCCTCTGTGGTGGAGCCTCACCCACTCACTGGCTCCAAACAAGGTTTATTGAGAAGCTCCAGGTGAAAGCACTAGGCCCCACCTTCCTGCTCCATCTCCGCATGTGGGCAGACAGGCTTTCTAATAAAGCAGAAGGGAGAATGACTGTGTCCCCCTCAAAGAAAAGTGACCAAGGGCCAACAGGTGGCGCTTCATTTGCCCTCTAATATCTACTCGCCACCTGCTATTTCAGCAGTCCTTTGACCCAGGGGACACTTTTTATTGGCCAAACTGGGTCGAATTCCAGAATTCACTGAAGACAATCAGATCAGATGGGCGGCTGGAGGGTCCCAGGGGCACTTCATGTGGGCTGGAAAGTGCAGTGACACCATAGCCTCTTTGAGTCTCCCCATGTGCCAGGGAGACTCAGCGTTGCTTCACACCACATGAACAAATTAAATGCTATCATACAGTTCATGCCCAGCGATCACCTCCTCCACTGAGTAAGGCTTTTTAGAGGACCTAGTCCAAATTTCCTTCCAACAGGTGAGAAGACTGAGTCCCAGGGAAGAGTGTGCCTTTCTCAAAGTCACAAGGAAAGATAGTAAAGAGCCCCAGAGGCACTGGTCTCAGGGTCAGAGACCCTGAGGGTCTGAGGGTGTAGCAACCCTCACAGCACATGAAGACCCACTCACCTGCTGGGCCCGGGTCTGGCTGCCACTCACCTTTGCACGGTACCAGCCGAATCTGAGGGGGCAGGACCTTGGGGTTCTGAGGTGAGAGGTCAATCACGCACTGGTACAGCCCCACGTCCTGCCGCTGGAGCTCTATCACTGTGACCTTGAACGAGGCTTCAGTGGGGTAATCGTGCAGCACATATCTCCCAGCCTGGGCAAAGTTGTGCACTGGGTCTCGAGTGCTGGTGCGCACCAGCGTCGTCAGGGGACCCTGGCTCTCCACCCGCTGCCAGGCCTTTGGGCTGGTGGCATACAGCTCGATGTTGTAAGTACAGCGGACAGTCAGGTTCTCTCCTTCTTGCAGGCACTCTTTCATCTCCTCTTGGCCTTCAGCTTGGAATTCTAGAATGAGGAGTCAAAGTGTTTCATTGCGCAGACGCCCCTTCCACTACCTCTCCACGAGTAGATCGATTGCATCTTTGGCCACATCAAGCATTCAGAGTAATTTGAAATTTCTGAAAATTAATTTGAAATGGCTCAGCAATTTTGAGTGTGTGTATTGTTTGTGTGAAGCAAATAAGGCAAAATCATGGTTGAATGTTTAAATCTACTTGATGGGGATGATGGTGCCTAATTTTTCTATATTTAGTCGATTGGCTATTTTTTAAGAATTTTTTAACGATTTACTTTTATGAACTTATGCATAAAACCACTGAGGTATGGGCCAGAGGTGTGGGAGTAAGAGGATTCACCAGAGACAGAGTGGGGAGAAGAACAGGCAGATCGACTGAAATATACTGCTGAGGGGAGCAGCGGGCGAGACTGTAAAGGTCTGCTGTGCCATGAGGTGTGCTGTGCTCTCTGGCTGGGGAGCAAACTCACCTGACAGTGGCTGGTGATAGATTGATAGTGCTGAGACTTCAACCACTTCACCACCAGGGAGGCCACTCAATTAGAAATTTTTTATTAAAAAAAAGTTTTTAAAAAGTGAAAAAGACCTTAACTAGCTTTACCATCCATGTTCTGTTCTACTTGAGACATTCTGCAGACATGTCCCTGGCTCTTTGGTATATAGTACTTTATATTAGGTGCTGGTGTCCTCAAATTAGATGCTCTTTCTTTTTGTTGTTATTTACCTTTTTTCTACCAATGCATACTCTAGCTTAGCACCTGCTTTCTTTAAGAGGAGACATTGGCTTCCACTTCTTTATGTACCCCAAGATAGCAGCACAAAGCTGAGAGATTGTTTGACTTAAAATCATTTTCTCAACTTCAAGATGTACTGGAGGAACCTCCAATTTCTGTTTCACCACAGAATCCCTACCAGGTGAAGGTCGACCAGCAGACTGCATTCATTACCTTCCTTTTCCCTTTCCTGCTGACTGCAGAGTATGATCCGAATCCAGACCCTCCTGAAGAAGAGAGGCAAACCCCTCCTAGCAGTTACCTCCCCTCGGCCATCACATCCCTCTCCCCGTCTCTCCTTACCTGAGAACCAGATCAGCAGCAGCAGCAGTGGCCATGTCCATCCCCCCAGGCCTGTCCCCTTCATTCTATCCTGCATCCTGGGTGGGCTGTGGCTGACTGTCCCAGAGCTCTTCCAGGAGTACAAGAAAGTGGTCTCACGTGATCAGCTGAGACTGGTTGTTACTGAGGTTGAGAAACCCTTAGGAAAGTGTGATGTGTAAGAACAGCTCAGGAAAATGCAGAAGAAAAGAGAGAGCACTACCCTTGCGACATCTTCCTTCCTGATGTCACAGCCCTTTTAAGTAGCATGCAATAGCTCCTTTATATCCACCAACATAAATCTAGACCCTTTTGATGTCATGCCTTTCCTGTCGCTTTCTCACCAAGGCATTCTTATCACTAGCCACTGACCATAACACCCTGCTAATCCACCCACCCTTCCCCAGTCTGGGACAATACTGTGCATCTGAATTTGTCTTGCCCTTCCAGGCCCAATTGAAACTGTCTTGATTCCTTGCCTTCTTTGAAGTTTTTCCATACCATGGTTCTCAAGCATGAGATGTGGCTGACTCACTCAGGAAGCTCAGCAAACAGACAGTGACCTGGGCTCCACGCCAGAGATTCTGACTTGGTAAGTTTGAGAAGGGTACAAGAATATGCATTTTAATGAGCAGCCCAAGTGATTCTGAGCCAGTGGTCCAAATAGACGATGTCTCTGAAAGCTCTGTATGACGTCAGATGGGCCCTGACATGTCACTCAGCTACCCTGCATGTACAGGGCCTGCTTCCCTAGACTTCTCGTCTAGGCATGGGCATAGGAGGTCTAGGGCTAAGTGCCTCTAGTTGAAGACCTACTGTGTGCCAGGTGCTTTACGCAGCTTACCTCATTCAATCCTAGCAGCTTTGGGGAGTTGGGTAATAGGTATCTGTCATTTTTTGGCTCTCCTGTGGCCAGTGCTTCTTCCATTTGGGGGACATGCCCCAACATATGGGTCTTGCTAGGATGTGTAACCCCTCTTCCCCTCTACTGAGTATGGAGGTAGAGGTTTCTCCTGTCACTTCTTCCTCGCACCTGTGGGACAGGCATGAGACTTGACTTTAGTTTGTCAAATGCATGATTCCACCCAGGATTTTGGATCCTAAGGGTGTGATGCAAGTATCAGGGCCAGCTGGAGATGACTTACACAGAAGCAATAGGAGCACTTGGCCAGGAAAAGCATGATGGCAATTGCTTGGTGGCTTTAAGAGTCCCAGAACAGTGGCTTCAATGGCAACATCATGCTTTAGCTTCAGTTTTGGCCCCTCTGTCCATTATCTCTTGGGATCCACCAATGTTGCTAGGATTGAATGAGAAAACCTGTGTAAAGCACCTGGCACACAGTAGGTCTTCAATTGGAGGGACTTAATCCTAGTCTTCCTATGCCCATGCCTAGACCAGCTGCTCAGGGAAGTGTGGGTAGGATTTGGAAACCCTGAAGGGACAGAAAGGATGCTGTAGTCCCCTGATGCTGGCCACCCTGGTGAGTCAGCCATTACAACCTCTAAGCCAGAGGGACAAGGGGATGGAGAAGGTACCCAAACTTGGGTTTGGTGAGGGACTCCAGGACACCACAGTGGAGGATGCAGCCACTCATGTCACTCCCCGAGGAACACCCAGGAGGAAAGCCTGAGCTCACTCTCTTCCCATCCTCTCTGCTCATGCAACCTGTTGGCAAATTCCACCTGGAAGCTGGTGGGCAAAGGAGCACACTGACTTAGTCCACACGGACCAGGTTTCCAGGCCCAGAGCAGGGAAGAAGGGGATGGAAGGCAGTCTTCAGTGCCAGCGTGTATCTTCCAATGCTGTGTATGTAATTTCTCAGCAAGTTGGCTTTATTGACTTAAACACTACTTAATGTGTAATTAAATCAAGCTCACCACACACTAAATCAAGCACAATGAACAACAGAGTAAGATAGGAGCGTGTTTGGGTGTTTGGTTAGGAGCCTCCTTCTTTCGGGAACCATGGATCCCAAATAATTTTGGGAACCACTATGAGGGTCTGGTGCTATGAGGCCGTGACTCTGGAGGGGCCTCGGGTACCCATACAAAGGCTCCAGAAGACTCTGAGGCGGTGGTCTCAGCACTGTAGTTTGAGAAGCACGGCCCTAAAGTGTTCTGCTTCTCCTAGACAGCATTTCACTAGATCCCTTCCCTTGGCCAGGGCTTTTTGTCAACTTCTCAAAACATGCGCAACACTCGAACTCCTGAAAGAAAGTGCCGGAAGCGGAAGCGCAGGCTCAGAAAGCAAACACTGCTGCGCGGTGACTGACTCCTCCATTTGGCTCTTTCAGGCAGGAAAGTCCATGCACAAGATGAACAGCTTCTGGATCAAGTGTTTCCCAGCAGACCTCACCCAGAGTGCCAGGATGACATGAATTCTCCTCACTCTTTTTCTCATAGATCAGAGATCATGCCGGTGTGGTAACGCCATTCCTCGGTAGGGTCACACGGAGCATTCTCAGCTGAGGAAGGTTTTCTCAGGGGTGCAGGGCGGGGAGGATGTTCCTCAGCACTTGGGCGCTTTTCTCACAGGAGTCGGGGAAAATCCTGCTGGTGGTCGGAATGTGCTTTCTTATCGCGAGATGGACCATGTGTGGTAGGGACGGTTTGCTCTTGGGGAATTGAGGATGAGACTGACCTTGGCCATGGTTGAACTGAATGAAGGGACTCATCTTTCCGCCCAACATTGGGGCCATTTCCTTTCAGAGTCAAAAAAAGTAGGAAAATGGAAAATCCTGATTTCAATCTGTTGACTTGGTGAGGCACAGGAGGGCCTGGAGGCCCGTTTCATGGGTGAGCTTGGGAGCTAAAGGGGAGTTACTGGCAGACAGAGAGAAGGAGGAAGGCAGAGGGGAACTAGTAGTGTGTTTCCAGAAGATCCCACCTTCTCTGTGCCCTGCATGGTCCCAGGAGAAGAGGCATTCAGATACAGGCTGCTCCCGGCTTTTCTACCGTGTGGCTTCGAGGTGCTTCGTCTTCAGTGACGGGGTCTTTAGTTTTTGTTCCTTCCAGTGGTGGTGACTATTACTCATTCTAGTCAGATTCTTCTCTACCTTCATGGGTTTGTTCTGAGGATCCAGTGGTAAATGCAGATGACGGAAATGGGATATTCTCTGTCAACCCTATCCTTGGAAATGAGCTCATTCAGTATTTTCCGGGATCCAACATTCTGATTAACCTGGTCTCGGTCCCAAATACGGATTTCTCTTCGTGGCATCTTGTCTTCTCCCCATTCCATGGTTTTAACACCCTTTCTGGGACTGTTGAAAGGACCAGAGATGAAGGGAGAAACCTAAGCGTCTGATTCTAGAGAAGAAAGCCCCATGGCCAGAAGAGCAGGACACTCTGCAGGACACACTCTGTCCAGGTCAGTCTAAAATATGAGGGCCCACAGCAAGGACGGGGCACATTAGCAGCTGTGTCCTCTTACCGCACCACCCCCACAAGACAATGACAGAGAAAAGCATGAGATTCTATCTGTAGTTAATGCCCACTCTGAGCCACTGGTGGAATGGGGGGTCAGGGTAGGTTTGGAGCTGTCTCTTCTCTTTTGCAATGGCAAAGCACACACCCAAGGTTATTAGTGAAGTTAGGGGAGACAACAACAGGGCCAGGGAGGGGAGACCCTGAGCCTTAGAAATAATCTGTATTACAGATTCAGCTTCCTTTATTGCCATCTGCTGGCCCATCCATCCCAACGAAGTCCTCTTGTGGCATGACTGTGAAACTGATGTGGCTGAGGTCATAGGGCATTTTGTGCAGGTTCATCGGTAGGTTAACGTCCAAATGACTTCTGCGTGACTGCTAGCAGGACAGTGAAGACCACACTCTTGCTCAGGAGTCCACAGGCCACCAGAATCATGATGCTGGTCACAGAGATCCTGGGGAGAGAGGACCTCATGTCACCACTGTCCATGACCCTGCACTTGATCCTTACTCCACAAAAACTCCCTCATGCCACTGTTTCTTCTGCTTAGGTGCTCCCAGAACCTTCCCCACTCCGATGGCCCTGTGCATTTTTGTTTGTCCCACTGCCTAAAACTACCAATTAGAAATGTACTTAGTAGAGCACATGGATCAGTCCAGAGGGCACCAGAGAGAAAGGGCAGGTGACCAGGCCCTTTCTCCACTGAGATGAGTAGAGAAGGCGCCAGAGGCAGCAAACAGGGTTTCTGTTCTCAGCATCTGGATTGTCACCTCACCTCTTTGGCCTCAATTTCTTTATATATAAACTGAGAAGACTAGAGTCCTCACCAAAATTCATCACACAGTTTTATAGATTTTAGCAAAATGATTCTCTAAGTCCTGAGTAAATGACAGTAGATGTCCTAAGAATGGATACAAATGCATGAGGAAACTTTTCTGTCCAGACTCAACCACTGTAGAAATGGACAATTTCTACAACTACTCTGCACAAGACTTGAGATCAAATTGAGAGGCACGGAGCAATGAGACAGAGCGTGCTAGAAGTAGATCTAGTGTTATGTAAGCATCCAACATCTAAGGAAATCAGCAGCTGCACGGGTAGCCCAGAACTGCTCAATGGAGAACCTTAGGCATCTGGACAGCATAATGAAGAGAAAGTCACATTTCTAAAACTTAAACTATGCAACAAATTGACCTCCCTCTCCAAAGCAGACTAAACATTTTTTAAATGAAAAAGAAAAACACTAAAAAAGTTACCAGAAAATAGAATCAAGCACACACAAAGAGTAAACCACCAACAATCTTATAAAAATAAAAACAATTCTATGTCTAAAAGCAGGCAAATAATTATTACATAAGTTATGCCTTATCTGTTGGTGAAGAAGTATAGTCACCAAAATTATAATTATGAAGACTGGGTAGCAACTTCAAACAATAGTTTCAGCATGGAAAAACTGAAAAATAGTTATAGTTAGTACTAATAGTTGTTAAAATACATATAAACATGAACATAGATTAGAAGAAGATACAGAGAAAGAAGACATGTTAGAATAGTGGGACTATGGAAGGGTATTTCTTTCTCTTTTCATTGAATATTTAATGATAAAAATATTCTAAGATCAATCAATGTTTAATAGTAACCTCTAAAGAGGGTTATGTCTGCAAAGTTAGGGATTCTCATCTTTGCCTGCACATTGAGAAATCTCCTGAGGATTTTATATAAATGTACTGAGACTGGTTCCATATCCAGAAGTTTTGATTCTGGTTGGCAGTGCAGCACAATATTATAAACAAACAAAGCAAAGGAAAACAAACACTCCAGGTGATACCAACTACCTGTAGCTGTGGAAACCGTTGGGTTAGATTATTGCTTCCAGCCTGGTTTCCTAATCTCCCTACAAGAAACAGCCAGAGAGGGTCCCTGGCTCTCAGAGATCACACAGCCAATCAGTCTGGTAGCATTAAAATCCATAGTGTCTCACTCAGTAAGCTTTTTCCTCTATACCATTAGGACCCTGGGTTGGCTGAGATTCATGGAATTCAGCAAAGATGCCACCTCCCCCATGTTACTCCTCTGCAGTGTAAGGAAACACAGGTGAGCTGGAAAGCAGTAGCCTCTCTGACAGTCTTCTCCGGGATAAAACCCCCCTCCCCGCTAAGTAGTTTCTACCAGACTGAGGTGACTCAAGTCTGCTGCTGCTCTCCACCCTCCTCCATCCCTCAATTCCAACATCCTCGCAGCACATGCACTAGGAATCAAAGGACTTGGTGTCCAAAATAGCAGCCCAGAAGCAACCTGGAAACCATACCTGGTGGCATCTGTCACATGTGTGATGTTGACACTGGCAGTTGATGTGAGCGAGATTTGGGTCACAGTTCTGGAGGTGGCTTGGGGTTTGCTCTGGGTCTTGACGGTTGTGGGAGGAAGAGTGGAAAACTTATCTGCGTCAGGAATACCTGAAATATATTCAGAAAGGCACATTAGATGAATGAATGGTTGAAAGGATGGCTGGCTGCATGGATCTGGGGGCAGAGGTGGAAGGATAGACAGATGAGTGAGTAGGTGATGAAGAGATAGATGAGTGACTGGATCAGTAGGTGGCAGGCTATATGGAGCTAAGGGAGAAATGAATATGGCCATTTAAGAAATGAGATTTTCTTTTGCTAAGATGAGAGAAATAGTATGAGGTCATCCTGGATGAGAGAAAGGGAAATGGAAAGGGAGGGAAAAAAGGGAAGGAGGGAAGGAAGAACAAGGGACATTCAGGCTGTACATGTCATTGGCAATGCACTTGCCTGCTATTCTTCACCAATCCATGTGGCCCTGCCTTCTTTAAAGAATAATTCCCTGGTGACCCAGTGATACCACTTCTGGGAATCTACCCAAAGGACACAAAAACATTAATCCAAAAAGATACATGCACCCATATGTTTATGCAGCATTGTTTACAATAACTAATATGTGGAAACACCCCAGATGCCCAAAAATAGATGATTGGATCAAGAAGATGTGGTACATATACACAGTGGAATATAACTCATCATTCAAAAAAGATAAACATATGCAATTCGCAGCAACATGGACGGAGCTGGGAGGGAGGGATCATGCTCGGCGAAATAAGCCAGAAAGAAAGAGAAAAATATCGAATGATTTCACTTATAACAGGAATATAGGGGAACCAAGTAAGAAAGAGACATTCAGCAAGGGAGGGGGAATATAAGGGCCCAAAAATGGGGAGAAAAGAGCACCAGGGACTATGATGATGGTTCACGGGTGAATTGGTGGTGGATAACCTATGGGGAATACACAATAATGTAAAAGATATGAATTTAAAAAAATAAAAATAATAACTCCCTGGGGCCTCCCTGGTGGTGCAACGGGTTAAGCACAGAGCTGTGGAGTTGTTGGTGCTATGGCGTGAGTTCAATGCCCAGCAGGGGAAATTCCCCCCTGGCGCAGCAGACCTCTCCTACCTTGTCCGCTGCTCCCCTCAGCAGTGTATTTCAGTCGATCTGTCTCTTCTGCTCCCCACTCTGTCTCTGGTGAATCCTCTCACTGCCCCATACCTCTGGCCTGCACCCCAGCTTGTATGCATAAATAAATAAATCTTTAAAAAAATAAAAAAGAATAACTCCCTGATTACTTTACTCCATTCGCTCTAGTTTACACTCATGTATACCTGTAACATATTGATTTATAAGTTATTTTTTATTAAAATACTACATATATACCTTGTCTTCCTTAGACTTAAAATTCCTCAGGTACAAGGAACTTGAAACTATCTCCCTTTCCTCTCACTTCCATAATTCAGCCAACCAACATCTACTGAGACCTACTGTGTGCCAGGCACTACGATAGTTGCTGGTGATGTGCACCCTTCCCTCAAGGTGCTCAGAGGTGAACAGGTAAGATGAAGAGCTAGGTAACCAGCCACTACAAACCACTATAACACATAATGCTGTCTCTGAGCAGAGACACAAAGAGAGCTCTGGAGTCTTCCTTCCAGATTGGAGCCCATAGATGGGAAACATGTGGGAACTGGTCAGAAATGCAGGATCTGGGTCCCACTCGAGAGCCAGTGAAGCAGAGTGTGCCTTTGAAGTCAGGGCTCCAACGGGCTGGTACCCACAGTAAGGTTTAAGAAGCACTACTTTGGGGCCTCCCCGGTGGCGCAGCGGTTAAGCGCTGCGCTGTGGAGCTGTTGGCAGCGGCGACGCGAGTTCGACACCCGGCCGGGGAGAATCCCACATGGCGAGGCAGACCTCTCCTGCCTTGCCCGCTGCTCCCCTCAGCAGTGTATTTCTGATCTGCCTGTTCTGCTCCCTACTCTGTCTCTGGTGAACCCTCTCGCCGC